>JAKUCV010004695.1:19510-53335 GCA_028386065.3 Turnera subulata
TATCACATATAAATTCACAACATACGCTAGTCTTAATTTATTATTACAACCCGTCCATAATAATAACCGACTAGGGACATTTAAGAATATATCAAATATATAAACTTGGGTTATAAATATGTGCAAGTAATTATCTCATAATCATATTTATTGGAATAACCTCAATGTATATACATGACTACAATCATCCATAGATTGGCTTTTGGGCATATAACTAACACCATAAACATCAGATTTTCATTTAATGGAATAAAACCAGAGATGTTTATTGAAATCATCAAGAAAGACCACATAATATTTGCTTCCATCAAGACTTGAACATGGAGATGGTCCCCAAACATCACTGAACAAAAGTTTGAGGGGTTTATTTGAACGAAGAGACGAAGAATGCAAATGCAATCTACTGGACTTTCCTAGTGGACAAGACAAACAAGACTTAGAACTAGAATGACTAAAGGGCGATAAACCTAGAAACTGTAAGACTTGATGTTGGACTTGAGGATGCGGATGACCAAGTCGACGGTGCCACAGATCCTTGTCAACACGAGTAGTACTCAATGCGGAAGGGACCTTAGGGCTGAAGACATACAATCCACCACTACTCCTGCCGGTAAGAAGTATTGTCTTGGTTGTTCGATCCTTCACAAAGAAAACATTAGGATGAAATTCAAAGAAAACATTGTTATCAGTTGCAAATTGTTGAACAGAAAGAAGAGATTTGGTTAGGTCAGGAACATGTAAAGCATTGTTTATAGCAAAGGTGCGAGTAGAGGTGGAAATTTGAGAATTACCAACACCGGAGACAGACAAGTCGTGACCATTACCAATTTGCACAGAATCATGGGCAGGATACTTAGTGTAATTTGAGAGACTGTACTGGTCAGGGGTCACATGGTGACTAGCACGAGTGTCAGGCAGCCACTGAGAAGGAGAATATTGATAGGAAACATTGTTTGCAGAAGGCCCTGGAGCATGTCGCTGGTAACATGTTGATGCGGTGTGACCAAACTTGTGGCAGATTTGGCAGCGTGGTCTATTGGAGTCAGGGGCACGATACTGCCTATTGTCAGAGTACTGATGAGGCTGCTAATTATTGTTGTTATTTCTGCCACGGCCACGGCGACCCCGTCCACCTCCTCCTCACTGTGCCGGAGGGAATTGCTGTTTTTGAACAACATTCACAGTTGGTGAGCTGCCTGGTGTGACATCTTTAGGCTGGTCACCTGGCACAGCTGGTTGGATAGAAAGGGCCTTAAGAGGGTCTTAATGCATGAATTCAAAACTCATGAGGGCACCTTGCAGGTCAGAAAAATTAAGTGGTTCCGGTCTGGCCGAAACAGTGGTAGCAAAAGTTTTTAAATCAGGCTGTAATCCATGAATTACACAAATTTGAAAATCAACAAGTGAAACTGCCTGACCACTAGCAGCTAACTCATCAGATAACTGCTTGGCTCGATTCATGTACTGCAAGACAGGCTCATCCGGGTTCTGTGTGATTTGTTGGAGAGCCGAGTGCAGAGCCATACGTCTAGCCTGATTAGGAGAGGCAAGAGAGGACTCCAAAGCATCCCAAGCCTCTTTCGAGGTGTACTTACCAACAACAGTGGGAAACACTTGGAGAGAGATGGAGGAATTAATACAGCTAAGGATCGCCTGGTCCTGTTGAATCCAGTTGGCATACGCTGGATTTGGTTTGATCTCACCAGCTGGAGTGATAACAGTAGTCGGAGGGCAAGGAATCGTGCCCTTCACATAACCTAGAACACCTTGCCCTATAAGAAAAGGCTCCATCTGAGCTCGCCAAAACACATAATTTGTTTGTGTCAATTGTATGGACACGGAGTGATGAGAGTGACTGAGGGTATGGACTAGTGCGAAAAGAGAGGCTGCCATGGATGTTTGTTGTGAACCCGCCATGGTGGAAGAGTTTTGAGGACTGGTTAGAGAACCAGTAGTGGAGCCAGATGAAGGAGCATCGCTACTCGACGTTGAAAACAAAGGAACTGATCGAAAAAAAAAAAAAGAGGTTGGTGTTTGCGATTTAAGCGTTTAGCTCCGCTACCATGTAGAACAATATAGATTAGGGTATTTCTAGGCACACTCAACTGTGATGCCTCTGATGTTATTATATAGTGTTCCTGTACATTGAATCCGGTACATATGACAAAGATTGATACAAATCTAAACTCTAGTAATACAACGGTACTAGTATAACTCAAGAGTACGTTACAAATCATTGTGTATGCATCAAATACAACCAATGCTAACAATCACCAACCAACCTTCCCAACTCCAAATGAAGTCTCAACTTTCAAGGAGGGAGTAGTGAAACGGGAGATGATCAATGGGTGAAATTAATTAATTACCTACTTACTCTTTAGTTACTTTAGTTTACAGGGTAAAAGCAACACAAAAATGTTATATATTTCATGGCTTTTACTGAGTTACTAATTAAGGTCATGTAATGGGATGATTGACTTTCCTGTTTTCTTTATCGGGTTTCTAGCTCTGTGTTAAAAGGATTAAAGGATACGCGGCATGAGTTGTAAGGATTTTTTTTGTTTTTTTCCTAAGGGCTCCATGCCATCACTAATATATCTAAACTACCCCTAATATTATCTCTAATCCTAATCTTATCCCAAACTAAATAACAATTTTTCATCTGTGAATAAACTGGAATCTCAGTCTCTTTATGGTGGAAGGTTACAGAAGTAGCTAGGATAAAGTGTCAATTGATTAATTTAATATTTTATGACCAAACTCATAAGTTGATCATGCCATGGATAGTTGAAGAAAGCACCAGAAATTTCTTTTTCTTTTCTTTTACATATTTTAATCCTACATCATCCTCTTGTTTAATATAATCGAAATGCTAGAACCCTCTTCTCATTCCTATATATACCTCGACTCAGGCACCTTCCCCTTCATCGAATACATTTTAAGCCTTAAAACCAAAGCTTCATATTTCTGCATACACAACCCAGTACTTTTCTTTATTCAAGCTACTTTTTCCAACAACAACAGCAAGAAAATGTCACTTATCCCTAGCTTCTTTGGCAGCCGCAGGAGCAATGTCTTTGATCCTTTCTCCCTAGACGTATGGGATCCATTGGATGGCTTCTTCAACTCTGCACTAGCAACTGTACCTTCCTCTGCCTCGGCCAGGGAAACCTCAGCTTTTGTTAACGCAAGAATCGACTGGAAAGAGACACCAGAGGCTCACGTCTTCAAGGTTGACCTTCCAGGGCTGAAGAAAGAGGAGGTGAAGGTGGAGGTGGAAGAAGGCAGGATCCTGCAGATCAGCGGGGAGAGGAGCAAGGAGCAGGAGGACAAGAACGACAAGTGGCACCGTGTGGAGAGGAGCAGCGGCAAGTTCCTGAGGAGGTTCAGGTTGCCGGATAATACTAAGATGGACCAGGTGAAGGCGAGCATGGAGAATGGTGTGCTCACTGTGACTGTTCCTAAGGAGGAGGAGAAGAAACCTGAGGTTAAGGCCATTGACATTTCTGGCTGAGGAATAACTAATGGATGATGTGCTGTTTTTCAATGGGGGTTTTATGTTATGGTTTTGAAGCATGCAAGTCTCTGTGTCTTTTGGATTTCCTGTGTTTCTTTTGTGCTTTGAAGCATATATGAGCTTCTTCTGTGTGTGATATGTATATGCATAAAAAATGTCCACAAGCAAGATGTGATGAAGCTGTGTGACTAGTTAAGTTTGTTTCATCAAATATTTCTCTTATCTTTTACACTTTGAGAGCCCGCCGCTTCAGGTGATTCACCCTCTTCTTATTATATAATTTAGTTACCAAGTTTCTGTGTTTATACCTATTTGAAAATCAGAGTTCTTACATCAAATATTTCTCTTATCTTTTACACTTGAAGTTTCTGTGTTTATACCTATTTGAAAAACGAGTTCTTAAACCAGGACCATGAGTACGTAGCAAGAAATTATAATGGTAACAACGAGGATGTTAATTAATTAACCAGAAACTTCTTACTACTCGTGGAATGAGACATAAGTGCCCAATCATGTTTGCTACTTCTGGCGGAGATATTAGATGTTAGAAACAGGCTTATCTTTGGGCATGTTTGCTACTTCTGGCGGAGATATTAGATGTTAGAAACAGGCTTATCTTACACTGTAATGGGGGTATAGCTAGATAGTCGGGGGATACCTACCCTTATGATTTTATTTTTCCCTCTTACAAGGCAATTTTGTCCAGGTTTGGAGGATTTTGTTAAGGATAACAAAATGTTCCCATTTTTATCCGCTTTTGGTTAGCTATGTAAGTAAAGCATTACTATGCAATAAACCAGCTCCATGTCTTTGAACAAAAAGAAAGAATGATATATATGTCAAAGCAGTCCATAGAGGTTAGAGAGGAAATGAAGAACAAAATAAAATGGGATAAACTTCTAAAGAGCAATGATACAAAGAATGAGCAAAGAAACTCCCAGAGTTCTCTTCTTCTTTTTTTTTTTTTCTTTTATTGATTCCCCTTTCTTTCTTCTATAATAGCTAGCTAGAACTAGAAGCCTCTTCTATCTCCCCATATTCAACTGGCCCACATTTTAACTTTGGCTTGATCTAGGACCATACCAAATACTTATCGTGGCACTCAATTATAGTTGCTTTCCAGTCCGTCCTCTCCATAATAGCAGGCCGAGAAATATTCTGGCGATTTACTTTTTCCTGTCTATAACCCCACAGGCAGTAATTACTAGTTAGTACTCCTGTCTGGATTAGGCTAACAGAGATTTTACTTTTCTTTTGGTCTAGGTTCTAACAAGAGATTTTAATTCTCTTCTGCCTATAATATGGAAAAGAAGATATCATATGGTGCGGTTGAGACAGATACAAACTAATTGAATGATTAAAACATAATTAACTCCTCTTCACATCAAGCTTGTTGTTACAGCTTGAGCACAGTATCATTTGAAGTTGAAAATACTTTGACCAATGATCGAGTATTACAAAGCTTCTCCTACTATTACTGCCTCAGTTGAAAAATTCCTTGTTTAATAATGCAACATCATAAAGACTCCAAGTATTGGAGGACAATTAATGTTCCAACGAAATCAAACCACAATTTTTCTGGAACGGTAGTAGGAATCTCCATTAGTCTAATTTAGACTTTGAGATAGATTAAATTCTTCCAATGATGAAGAAAAGAAGGTAATTTCACAGAGTTTAGGACTAATATGTTATTCCTCTAAAAAGTTGGAAAAATTATATTGTTAATTACATTGAATTATTGTGACTGAAAGAAGGGAAGAAGACATTAACTATTATAAGCTATGTATTACCTAATTCCAAACCAAGGCCTGGTCAAGCAAGCTTACAAATTATGTGCAGCCCAAAAGAAATACTTGGACTAGTCTATGCACTTAAATTCTAAGCCTTCCCTCCAAGTCTCACCGGTTTGCTTAAGAAGTCATCGCCGGTGCTTAGTCTCACACGCGTTTAACTTAGACCCATCAATAGTCCATAGAGGCCCTGCTATATAAACATGCTCTCTTCCTCTTATGTGACCATAATTAACATTCTCACAAGTGAAACAACACCAAGCAACACTTGAAGAGAAATATTTAAAAGGGAGTAGACAACTATTCCTAGAGATTTAAGAGAGATATAAAGGAGGGAAATGGCAAGGTTTGTGGCTATGGCGTTTGGTCTTTTTGTGGCTGCGTTATTGCAATGTGCAGCAGCTCAAACGGTGCATATTGTGGGGGACAGCATCGGCTGGAGCGTACCACAAGGAGGTGCGCAGGCTTACTCCAATTGGGCCAATGGCAAAAGCTTTGCAATTGGCGACATCCTTCGTAAGACCCTCGGACTAATCTCTCTTCGTGACTCAGAGTGTCATTCTACATCATATAACTATTTTAATAATTCTCTATTGCTGAAGCTAATAAAAATGTGTTTGTATACCAATTGTACGAATATGTGGCAATATATACTTGGTAGTATGTACTACTAGACTCAATTTTCAAGATCATCCTTGCATTTTTGGCCAAATCATGATGTACCAACTAACATCATCAATGGACAATTCCTTCCACAGAATTCAACTTCAACACCAACGAGCATGATGTGCAACAAGTTCCAAAGGCATCATTTGAAGCTTGCACTCAATCAAATACTATAGGCAGCATGATCACCACAGGCCCGGCAAACATAACACTCGACTCTGCAGGGGAACATTACTACATCTGCACAATTGGCAGACATTGCCAATTTGGCCAAAAACTAGCCATCACCGTATCATCCACACCAGGTGGTGTAATACCACCCTCTACCACTCCTACACCAACGAGTCCTATCACCCCTTCACCTGCTTCAGGTATACCCGCCGATTGTGCACCCACGCCAGCATCAAGCCCCGCCGCAGCCGGAGGTCCTTCAAGCTCTAGAGTTCCAGGGGCAGCAAACCCTGCTGTCTCTCCTCTACCTGGTTCTTCATCCTCCAATTTGTTGGCTAGTGTGTTGGTGTCCATGTTGGCCATTTCCATGGGTTTATTCATCTAAGATATATATGTTAATCAAGCCGAGAGGGACATATATATACGTAGTTAACATTCTCTTTTCTTTTAGTTGGCAGGGACCGAATAAAGATTGTACTAGTTGATCTTTTTTGCAATCGATTTCGGAGTAAGATGTTATTGTGTTTGATTGGAAAATGTTCCGGGGTATAAACAGGCAATTTACGTAATTAATTAACATTTTCTTCTTGGGGATGTTTGTTCTGCATTTCCTATCCAGGATTTGCTATTTGTTTAAGTACTGTGGTTGCATTATCAATATCCTGTTGACAGGATGTTGTGCTGGTAGGTTTCTCGTAACGGTAGACGTTCAGAGGAGGTAGTGGAACATTAGAGGGAAAAAAAAATGGGCCATACTTTTCCATTTCAATAAAGAGTTAGCATTTGGTGTGGAATTGTCATACATTCTGGTTTGACAGATTTCTTAGATACAGGATTTCTTTGACATTATTGCTGGAAGAGGGTGGTCGCCTTTGTTGCAGGAGCCAGGAGGTAATTCAATGGGAATTCCCAAATGGGATTAAAAAGCCACCTGAATCCACCAAGAATGCTGAGGACTTGAGGTGCTTTTTTGGATCGGGAGGACAATGGGCTGTAGGCCATAGATAGCCTTCATAAAAGTACTCTGATCTTGTAGTAATTCCGACTCTACCCGAGATCAACAGTAGTCTACCAGGCCTATCTCTGTATCTCATCAGAGTCGGGTTCCTGCGCATTCACATTTACTGCGCCAGGATCTCCATGAAGACTGATGGAAGGAAATGGACGTTACATCCATGACCAAATTGAGTCACCTAAGCGCTGAGCTTGTTCCACCGTGTATCCATTAAGAAGATCAGCTTTCTATCCCCAAAAATTCCTTTACATTATGTAGAATGCCCTTGTCATATGGATTTCTAAAGACCACACCGGTAAAACTTTCCCCTGGATTGGCAAGAATATTTTAACATCAATAATGGTTCAAGTAAATCTAAATCCAATAATGGTTCAAGTAAATCTAAATCCAACAATGGTTATAATGAGCAAATATTTTACCTCGTTGGGACTGCACCTCTGATTGGAACTCTGGGTATCTCGTCCAGTTTATCTGAAGAAGAATACTTCTCTTAGAAAGAGCTCAACAGTCATATCAGATCGAAGAGAATTTTCCTCAAACTTTCTTGCAAGGTACAAGTTAGAAACATAGGCAGCGAAGTTTGAGTTGCAAACTTCTGTTTTCTTGTCTGTTATATAATTTCCACTAGAAAACTTACCCACTCATCAGTTCTGATGTTGGAGCATATGCAATATACATGCCACATCACAAAAAGGCCCTACAATAACAAACTGATTCACGTTAGCTGTTTGTAGCTAATTTTCCTATGTCACTGTTACGGTTTTCAGAGAACAGCTCACATATAGATTAATGAAGAACAAAAGTGACCTGCCATAGCACTTGAAGCAGACAGAATAGCTTTGTGCTGATAACCAAACTTTCAGCCACATTGTTCTACCGGCAACAGCAGAAAAATGTGTATCAATTACTGAGGAACAGTTTGTTGTTGACAAATTACAACAATTTAGATCCATATCAACTCCCAGAAAATGAAAAATCGTATTGATAAGGGTAACACAAGAAGAAGTGTCTGCTGGTATAAGTTAGCATGTATACAGATACCTACCTCTGACACAGTTCCCCCTAAAATCTGAGATTCTCTGGAAACTGAAGAAAGGCACAAACACTAGTGAATAAATCAGATATATGTGCAAACATATATTTAGATACATGTAGAACCTTAGGTTACATCCATTGAGACTATGTTGGGGACCATGTAACAGCCCATAACGTAATGAAAATATAAAAGAGAAAAACCAGAAAGTATCACTTCACCATAGAGTAAAGGAACTTAAACCACCAAATGCAATTGAAGCATTTTGAATTTTTCCATGCCTACGCTATGCGACTGAATGCCAACAGCAGCAAATTAGTGAAACCTATTTGAAAATTGTAAATAGTAATTAATACAAGAGAAGACTTATCTTACAGTGAGACAGGCACACTATGTAAGAAACTTCGGAAGCAACAAATCCGACCAGAAGAACCATGAAGAGAACATAATTATTCTGCCCTGCAGAATGCAGATCCATTAAGGGCCTGATAGTTTTTAATGGTACACTGAGGCTTAAAATGCATCAAGAATACAAAGGACAGAATTTGCAAAACAGTAACATTTACCTATGCAGTTCCCAAAAGCAGGACAATGATGATCAAACCCCTTTATATATGCCTTGCAGCTCCTACAATATCTTACTCTGTTAAGCGGTTTAGAACCCTATGAAACAAAACAACACCAGGGGTAATCAAATTATAGCAAAACTCTTAAGCATGAAGCCAAAGGTTAGTATCATAAGGTTTAAAGAGTGGAAGAGGAAAGTAAACAAAATTGTGGAAGTAGCTCCTGGTGGAGAAAAGAAATCATAGACAAGGAAAAGCTCCATTATAACTCGAGGAGCTATTTGCAGGAAACAAAAGGGTATGAAGTATCATATGAATAAACATGATAGCAGAAGTCTATAAAAGACAGATAAATGAGGAAAATATGGGATTACTCCTGTCAGCTGTTGGTGACATGTGTCGCTTGAAGAACTCTCCAGTTCCTGCACCAGAAGAAGATAGGGTCATTCAACCGGTTACCTCAAGTGACATAACTGGCAGTTTCATATCCAAATTACAACCTTGTTGTAAGCTTCAGCCCCACAAACTTCATCTTCGGAAATGGAAGATTCATAAGTTACCACACCAGGATCGCTTGAGAGAATCCTGTCATTAACAATTCTCTACTTAGATTACCGTACAGATGATCAGGCAAGAAAAGCATATCAAACTCTTCTGCCTTTACCAACCAATTATGAGCATAGAAAGAGGAGGAAGGGAGAGAGAGCAACCTGCATAGACCAAGGAGGAGCAGGGCAATCTCCACATTGAACACAACATTCATAAAACGCGAAACAGCTGCAGAGGAGCTAAATTCAGAATCACAACTATGCTATAGAATAAAGGGCTTGTAAAATGCTTCATAAGATTCAACAGATTCCACATTTATCAAACAAAATTTTCAACAGAAATAAAAGTGTTTTCCTAAATGCCACATAAGTTTCACATTGCTTCAAATTCTGCAGAGTCAAAATGTCTCTTAAAACTCAATTGAAGAGAAAAGCAAAGAACTTGGAACTGGGTTCACCTCTTTGGACAAGAAACAAATAAACCCCCCAAATGAAGAGCACATTGAAGAAGACAAGAGCCGGAGCCGATGCAAACACCCCCACCAGCCGCCTGCACCATCTTCCCACCCCCGTAGCCAACAACAAAACAAGGCCTGTTCATTAGTTAGTAAAAAAGCAATAAACTTGTTATAAAATCTAACTATTAACTTTTGCCATAGAAAGCGCGCGAGAGGTATATGGTGGTGACCTGAGAGGATGAGCTGGAGGAGAAGGGAAGAGGCGGAGGAGGAGAAGAAGAGAGGGACAAGCAAGAGAGCGGAATGTGCGAGTAACACCAAGACCAAGGAGACCAGAAAGCGACCCACTATTTTGGCGCAATTGAGCAACTGCTTCCTCTTCTTCTTTATTGAGTGATGATGATCCTCAAATTGGAATTGAATCATCTCTTTCTTTTTTTCTTCCTTCTTGCTAGTTGCTAGTGCAACGAGTTTTGAGCTTCAAGTCCAACTTCAACTACCTTTGCTAACAACTAACTAAGCCAAACTAGAGAGATTAGAAAGAAACATTTCTTTGTTGCGTAGTTGTAATGAACTAATTAGTGAACTTGGGCCGAGTCTTCTTGACTTAAGAACTTGGGCTGCATCTTGTGTGCCTAAACCGAAATTAGGCTATGAAACCCAAAAGACCATCTTCACTTCTATACATTGAAACGACCCCAAAAAAAAAAAACTAGTGGTACTCTTGGAAAATGGTGTAGCTTCCTCCTCTTTTTTTTTTTTTTGGTTTGCAATGTTCATCTACACCCTTTTTCTTCTTCTGTGTGGACGAAGGGATAAATATCCACAAACTAATCAATCACTAGTTTGCATTTGCATCATGATAATGGCTGCTGGAATTGAAAATTAGACCTCGGTACTCCTAATCCCGAACGTAAAATGGGTTTCTGTAGCCGTCAATATTGAATACAAATCGCAGGATCTTTAAGAGAGAGATTTAATACCTAATATTAATTTAGCAAATAAACAATTCCACACATCACTAGGGGTGGTACGGTGGCTTTGTAATTCAATTCGGCCAAATATAATTTTCCGTAAAATGATGGAAATGATCCTTAAATTCACCAGTGATCCTTAATAAATTGGCTAGTGATCCACAAAGTCTCCTCTAACTATGTTGGTTTAATGTTATGGTATAAAGCTTAGGCTGAATGACAATGATGACATCATTGATGCATTTTTTTTACGACAAAATAAACAATTCCACACAATTTTAACTATTTTTCTAAAAAAAATAAAAAGAAGAATTCTAACTAACCACTCAACAAACTTGACCATCCACTAAACAAACTATGCTAGTGGTACTTTGTATTTTCTAACGCACTATGAACCCCGTCACAAAAACAGAACCTTTGCAAATGTTCACGTGTAAACTGTAAGAAACAAACAAAAATGCCGTTTTGCTTTTGCTCGTGCCTCACCTGCGTGTGACGCAATCACTTCCATTGCGTCGAAAATAGAGAGAAACAAAAAAAATTGAAGCCGTTAAGCCCAGCCCACCACCCCCCCAACACAACAACACAAAAACAGCCGTTCTTTCTTTCCCCTAAAAAGGACATCTGAGCTGTCCTTACGGCGTGGTACATGCACCAACGTGGGCCCCACTTCCCCCCTTAACTGACGGTGCATAATATATTTCTCCCATTTTTGGATAACTCCGAATAATAATAATAATTCAAGACAAACTTTCCGATAAAATAATTATCAATCCAATCTAATCTAAGTCTTAATCTTGGACCCCGACATGTCTCAATCTTAAAAACCCCCAGTAATATATTTTTTTTTTCTACCTGAAAAGAAAAGAAGAAAAACTCATGTAACTATATCCAAGCATCCATTACATTCTTGCGGTGATTATAACTTCAAAATACTTTAAGGGTGAGTTTTTATATTTTAGTTCTCTTTGTAGCTTAAATAAAATACCTTAGAAACTCAATGTTCCACCAATAATATCTAGCTGGTTTGTCTACCTCGAACTTTGATTGGTTTCTAATCTGTCTTAATTTGATTCCAATTGGGTGTTTGCTTTCGTTGCTGTTTTGAGACGGAATCAAGCTGTCTTAAGTCCTCTTCCGGCCTCACAATAGCGAGGAAATTAGTAGTTTTGAGAAATTTTCTTTCTTTTGGGTCTCAAAAAATTAGTATACTCCTCAATAATCACCATCATAGGTGCATTATTGTTGGTCCCTCTCATCACCGTCATTTTTACTAAATTGTTTAATTCCATAACTTGTCTAGTTTAGTAGTAATGATTATCAAAGACATTCATAGTCTCTCCTAATCACGGATCAACAACAAATTTAAGCACCCCACGCCTTTTCATGGCCTAGTCAAAGTGAGAACAAGGAGTATAAATGGTCAATCTATTGGTTATTTGCTGTTATCACTTCTCTACTAGTCATTGTCGCCCAAATGGACCCCTATTAATGAGTATCATTCCTTCTCCTCTACGAACTACTTGTCATTAAATCATGCGGGCTGAATAATATGCCTTTTTATTAAAGTGATTTTTGGGCAAAAGAACCATTATTTCCCCCATTTTTGTTTGATCACCCAGGTATTCAGTGCAAAAATCTGATTAGTCTGATTCCCATGCAGATGGCGTATCTAGTTATGATAAGTGAGTCTCTTAATTAATAATGGTTTTCGAGATGAGTGTTATTTTTTTTGCAAATTTATCATTATATATAGACATTAAAATGCCATGTATTGTGAAAGAAATAATAATAATCAGACAGTAATCACCTTTGTTTTTTAAGAGGGGAAGCTTACTGCCATGCGTAATGGTGTGAAAGAAATTATTGAAAGGACCTTCTTCAATTTATTTATCTTGGTTTTAACTAGTTGATATTTTTTTAATTAGTTAGGAGAATATTTGAAATTGTTAATGATATCTTGTCTCATATATTATATATATATTTGTGTAATAGAATATTTCGATTTTAAAAGATTAATAATCACTTCCAGAGACTTTTTAAAAGTAGGACACAATCATGCAAGCCACAAAGGAAGTTAATTACTCCCAAGTTATCTAAATTCTCACACTATCCATCTTTTTTGCTGATTTTTATTAGTTTTGACTCTTACTCCAGTATTTGACCCAACTCTTAAAATGCATATATAAAACCGAATAATCTTGGAATAATGAAGTCGAATGAATTTATGGAAGCGATAAATTCTACTAGTGCCTAGAATGTGAATCCGTTCCCTTTTCTTGTTTCTTTTTCCATTATAAAGTGCCTAGCTAGCTTAGCTAGTTGCGAAGCGGACACAGGCACATAATTAGATCCACTTGCTCAATCTAAAAAGGCTATCAGGACAAAATTGTTACCAAGATTTCCCCTGACAAAGTTCATCATCTTCGATTTTCTTGCAGACGAGGAAAGATTTCAGACAGGGAAAGAAAATTAATATGAAAGATAGATAAGGGGGGAATAGTAAGATTATAAAGAGAAGATATTTGACCAGATTGGTCCAAATAATAAGTGAATTAGTTTCGTTTATTTAAAATTTCGGGATCCAGGTGGAAACTAAATTAGTCGGGACAAAGTTTGATTAGTCTGGACAAAGTTTGGGATACTTGATGGAAAACAAAAAAAAAAAAGGAAAGGAAAAGAAGAAATTTGTGTCAAAATAGAAAAGAAAATTGGATAATAATAAAGGCATCACAATTCACAACTGTGTCGAGTATAGGGATCACATCCATGATAATTCATGCCCGAAAAAAATCTTGTCTTAATTATGCAAAATACTGTTATCCTACACGTTGTCCTATGTACCTTTCTTTCTTCTTTGTCTACAAGAATAGTACTCCGGCTAGGCTAATCACCTGAGCCGAGCTGAAAGCTGAACTAAACATAGAGAGGCGATTGACTGTCTCCCTAACCACTACTCGCTGCATGTGGCCTACGTGTATCTGATTGGCCTGACCCGAAATTTGATCGGACGGTAACGCCCTGGGGGACACGACTTGTACGGCCTTGATTGGCGGAAGACTTTTGAGGTGTGAAAATGGCAAGCCCCTCTCATATCCTGCCATCTCTGCTTCTTTGACCTCGGTCTCCCTCTTAATTGGCACTGTCTTCTTGCCTATATATTATCCAAAATATCATTCTGTTTTTTTACTTTTTTACTCTTATGCTCAAATTATTATCTTTTTATACTTACAAATAAACTTAGTAATGATAAATGATTTAATTATTTTTGGAGTGGATCTCTAATTATTACACATTTCCACGGTTTTTTTTAAATAGGGTTTGAATTAGTCTTAGATCAACACCTATTAAGGAGATGTGTAATAATTAGAGATCCGCTTCAAAAATAATTAAACCATCTTGGAAATTAGAAATTATATAAGGGGATAAATTGTAATATAGGGGTAGTACTTAATGTAAAAAGGATATTTGTAGACATATTAATTAATGTACAAAGAAGTTTTTAAGTGATTTTGGATAAACAATAATGACTTTTATGATAAACCACTTATCCTAAGCCAACATTAGGTATACAGTTGTCTTGAAAATTTAAGTTTGACGTATGGCACAAGGGATCTTTATCATGAATTGAATCCTTCTACGCCAACATTCAAATCCTGTGTTTTTTTCCCATATATTGTATGGTCAAAGTCTATGGAAAATGCAATTTCCACTTGACATGGAAGAATGATAGATGTTTGTGGAGACCGCTCACTGCAATGATTTATGATGTCCCATTATTTTACTTACATCTACCTAGACAATATACTAGTTAATTTTAGTTGATTCTGACCTCTTAGCCTTTTTCAACTCCTCATGATTCTTCCACTTTATAGCACGTCAAAAAATATTTCCTTTTCTATTATAAAATGGGGAAGAGATTCCATAGCCAACGTACGCCAACCTGCCTATAACTCATAAAAACATGGCTACCTGCCACCTTTCCTTACCTGTAAAGAGGACTTGCTTCCCTTATCTCTGAGAAGGCTATTATATTATTAAAATTTCCATGCGCAGGAAAAAGCACAAGCACAACCATGCTATCAGTTACTTACTTTAGAGATAAAAGAACTAAAACAATCGATATATATCTGATAAGGTATAATTAGGCTATATGGGGCACGTACGTACCCTACCAAAGGCAAAGACAAAATCGATGATAGGGCTGGGAAGTATCAATCACCAATCAAAGCAACATTAGGCAGTATCGAGTCACGAAAGAGATGTTTGGTTTTTGTTCAATAAACGTACGCTTGTGTTCAGACCATAACTACTTCATCGCATGGGAGATGAAGAGTTATTTCACCCCGATACGCATCTATTGTGTTTTAGGATGATGATGTTAGTAGGCTTAAATTGGATAATGACTTTATGTTCTTCCTTCTACTCGTTTTGTCCCTCCTTAATTAGTGACAAAAATATTACTCCACCAAGAAAGTTTGGGCTTCTCTCATTTTTATATGTTAACATTATGTAGAGACGGTAAAAAGAAGATTAATACAACTTAGAGTTAGAGTTGGTCTTAGTGATAAAGAATAATGTTATTAAATCCAGAGGTTGACCTGGTCGGGCCATCAGGTCGCGTTTTTTTCCACGGTAAAAGGTGGTCAAACCCGGTTTAACCAATAACTTACAAATAAATGATTGACTCATAGAATCAGCCGGGACTGGTTATCCGAGTCAACCATCTGGGCGAGTTTGATTTTAATAACATTGATAAAGAGATTTAGTCCAAATCGAGTAAGTCCAAAATTTGAATTTTATGCAGAAAATTTTTGTTTGTAATTTGAGGAGTCGGATCCAAATTAGTTGAGTCTAAATTCTGAATAAGGGATCGGAAGTAAAAACAACCAGCCTACACAGTAAAACAGCAAAACACAGCAAAAGAGTGTGTTTTCTTTGAGATTCTACACAGTAATAAACGGTAAAATACATGTCTAAAGGTGAAGCCGAGCCGACCAAGCCATCATTTTTTTGCAGCCGTCCAAAATTATAAGCCAAAACCATAATTGATAAAGAAAAGGAAAAAAAGAAGAAAAAACAAACCTCACAAGAGTTAGTTCTTTAACTACGGTTCAGCTCCTTCCCGTAGCCGCGCCACCCAAGAGAGAGAGAGAGGGAGAAAAAAAAACCGAAAACTTCCTCTTTCTCTTCCTCTAAAAAGGAAGGACAAAAAAAGAAAAAAAAAAACTCTTCCTACGAAGAAGAAGAAGAAGAAAGAAGACTACTACTATGGTCATTGCCCTTCCATTTCACTAACCTCCCTCCATATTCCCCACCAAGCAAAGAGCTAAGCTCATCAGCGACTCTCCGGCCGAGAGATCTGAGAGGGCGGCGGAGCAAAATGGAGGAGGAGAAACCACCGGCGGCGGCGGGGGCGGCGGAGCTGGCGCAGAGCATGATAGACACGGTGAACGACATATCGTCAATCTCGGACTACAGGTCGACCGTGAAGAAGCAGTACTGCAACCTCGCCCGGAGACTGAAGCTGTTGACGCCAATGTTCGAGGAGATTCGGGAGAGCAAGGAGGCGATCCCTCAAGAGTCGCTCAAAGCTCTCGCTTCGCTCAACAAGGCCTTGGATTCCGCTAAAGATATGCTCCGATTCGGCAGCGAAGGAAGCAAGATTTACCTGGTCTGTATTTATATCTATGTAGCTGTTTTATAGCTGCTTTTATTTTTGTTATGTATATTAAGTAAGTAAGGATTAGTTGCTAATTGTATTTGAATCTCTCTTTGGTTAAGTTGCAGAGCAGGTCTTTTACTCGAGAACTTGCTGATAACCATAATACCACTAAACAGCTCATTTTGGCACTTTTTTTTTTAACTCATGTAGTTTAGTTTTTATTTTTCTTTAGTTTTATGAAAGGTAGTGAAATATAATGTCTAGTGTCCTTGTCATGTTTGGATTCTGGAATCAGATTCCGTCTTTTTTCACTGAATGATCCTTTTTGTCTGCGTGAGTGTCGCATAGTAGTGTTTGATACTTAGTGTGTGTTTGTGTGGTAGAAATGGATATTGTATACTTGTTAATCAAAGATCCAATTTAGTTTTGGCTTGTTCTAGTGTTGCCAGAGCTTGCCTTGTTATTTGCTTGCTGTGGTTTATCCGTTTTTGTCTCTTTTTCCTTTTCCTTCTCCTGGCCGGTGGAGGTTGGGTTGATGACTCATTTGTTTGTTTTGAGAGAACTGAGCTGGGATTTTTTGGTTGTTGTTTGAAGTCTGGTCATTGATTAGGAAAGTAGCTATGATGTTGTTCCTCCGCGATATGGATGTGCATAGTTGTGAAATGCTCGCTGCATAGCTGCATGTACTGCAGAGGAATTTCTGGATTTAAACTCTGGAAGCTAGGTGCTGTTCTGTTTGATTCTTTGTGAAATTTTGGTTGGCATCTTTTTTTTTTTTTTTAATTTTTGCTCCCTTTTGAGTGATTGTTTTCTAGGTTTTTATCTTAAGGATGCTCTTGGTGTTTGCTAAAAAGAAAAAACCTGGTTGAGCCTGATTTCTGCTCTAAAGTCTCATTTCGAGAAAGGACGAGTTATCCTGCAGAATCATCTGGGAAATCCTCTCTTGCTAGTTAAGCATCTATTTTGATTTTTTCACTCATAAACTGCCCCTGAATTTCTGTCTTCTATCTTCACATCAAGATTCCATCTAGTGCTTTGAGAGTTGTGAGTTTGATATTTATGTTAGTTTTGGGACTTTAGGATTGTTATTCTACGTCCTAACTTTCTGGTGCATTATAAGTTACATGGAAATAGTCTGGGGGGTTATTGGAATTTTTGATATGCCTACCTCCTTGCTAATCTACATGCCAATGCTTATCTGTTCTGTTCTTAAGTAATTATTGAGTCTGTTGTATGGCTGCAGTAATTTTTTTTTCCTGTATTCATCTTAAATATCAATAATGCGAGTACTTCCAAATGCTACTTAATTGATGGTTTGCTCGTTGTATTTATTCTGCTGCAGGCACTCGAGAGGGAGCAGATCATGAATAAATATCTTGAGGTGACTGCTGAATTGGAAGAAGCTCTTTCTGCAATTTCCTATGAAAACCTTGACATATCAGACGAAGTTAAGGAGCAGGTAAATGATTACCGAAGAACTGTATTGTCTCCATCCAAGAATCCAACCATTCATTGCCGATCTTTCCTTGTGTTACTGTTTTATTCTGTGAATTGTGTTTTGATGATAATTTTGTAACTGTTACTGTAATTAAGATAACTTTGGCTTTCAATATGTCATAAAAGTTTAAAATGATTTTAGCTGCTGATTTTAGTGGATGTTTACCTTGTGGCTTGACTAGAATAATTGTAGGTCCAAAAGTAAAGCTCCTTGTATGAATTTTCTTTTCATGTTATTTTATACTGTGTTTTGTGTTATTTTTCAGGTTGAACTAGTGCTTGCTCAATTTAGGAGAGCCAAAGGAAGGATCGAGGCTTCCGATGAAGAAGTCTATGACAATCTCTTGTCACTCTATAACAAGAGTAATGATGCAGTTACCGACCCTACTGTCCTAAGAAGATTGGCTGAGAAATTACAATTGATGGGCATAGCTGACCTTACACAAGAATCAATAGCTTTGCATGAGATGGTCTCTGCCAGCGGCGGAGATCCTGGGGAAGCTATTGAGAAGATGTCGATGCTACTGAAGAAAATTAAAGATTTTGTTCAAACAGAAAACCCTAACCTGGATGCCCCTGCAAGAGAAAAGAAAGTTCCATCTAGTGGGAGTGGGCAGATTCCCTTGGACGGGAATCACAAAGCTCCAGTTGTTCCTGATGATTTTCGCTGCCCAATATCCTTGGAATTGATGAAGGATCCTGTCATCGTTTCAACAGGGCAGGTATATGGATCCTGGATTCCTGCCATGCGATAGCCATAACTGTGAATGAGATTTGGTTTTTGGTTTATCATTCTCTTTCTACCATTTGCATCCAGCCACTGTGTCTTTTTGTCAATTTTTTTAATTCATATATTGATCCACAAAAACCCTGTGCTTTAAGAGAATTCTAAGTGGATAGTGTTTAAAATTGGCTTGTTGCATTCTGCCAACAAAGGAAGACATTCCCCTTGATGAAAGGGACTCCTGTTTGGGAATCATTGGCTGAAAGTTGATGCAGAAGAGATGATCCTTTTTATATCCTATTGTTAGGCCGTTCACAGGGGTAAATACTTGTCAAAGATAAAAGTTTCTTTGCAAATCTTTTTGCTTACTGGTCTTCTTTTTAGTATACTACCGATCCAAAGAGATTTGAGAATTGCATGAGTTTCTTCCTATCTCTGCCTGCTTAACAGGGTTCCTATACTTCTGTTGTAGACATATGAACGCAGCTGCATTGAGAAGTGGTTGGAAGCAGGGCATGGTACATGCCCAAAGACGCAGCAGACCCTTACCAGTACCGCCCTCACACCCAACTATGTCCTCCGTAGCCTCATAGCCCAGTGGTGTGAAGCAAATGGCATTGAACCCCCAAAACGACCCAGCAGTTCTCGATCAAATAAAACCGCATCAGCCTGCTCACCTGCTGAACGGACAAAGATTGAAATTCTTCTGCACAAGCTCACATCTGGCACCCCTGAAGACCAGCGGTCTGCTGCTGGTGAGATTCGGCTTCTTGCTAAGCGGAATGCGGATAATCGTGTGGCCATTGCTGAAGCTGGTGCGATCCCTCTCCTTGTTCACCTCCTCTCAACACCTGACTCTCGCACCCAAGAGCATGCTGTGACAGCTCTTCTCAATCTCTCTATATGTGAAGACAACAAAGGAAGCATTATATCAGCTGGGGCAGTTCCGGGGATAGTGCTTGTGCTCAAGAAGGGCAGCATGGAAGCTCGAGAGAATGCTGCGGCTACACTTTTTAGTCTTTCAGTTGTAGATGAAAATAAGGTGACAATAGGCTCTTCAGGAGCTATTCCCCCACTTGTGACACTTCTTAATGAAGGTACCCAAAGGGGAAAAAAGGATGCTGCAACTGCACTTTTCAACTTGTGCATATATCAGGGAAACAAAGGAAAGGCAGTGAGAGCTGGAGTTGTGCCCACCCTAATGCGTCTGCTGACTGAACCTGGAGGTGGGATGGTGGATGAGGCATTAGCCATTTTGGCAATACTGGCTAGCCACCCTGAAGGCAAGGCAACTATAGGAGCTGCAGAGGCAGTCCCTGTTTTAGTGGAGGTTATCGGGAATGGATCTCCCCGGAATAGGGAGAATGCAGCTGCAGTTTTGGTACATCTTTGTGGTGGAGACCAAAAGCATCTGGCTGAGGCCCAGGAGCTTGGAGTCATGGGACCACTATTGGATTTGGCACAGAATGGCACAGAGAGGGGAAAGCGGAAGGCTCAGCAGTTGCTGGACCGAATGAGCAGGTTTATCGAGCAGCAGCAGCAGAAAGCTCAGTCTCAAACTGAGACCGTCTCTCAGGCTCAAACCCAACAACCCGAGCCATCCTCCATTCCAAACTATGCAGACAGATGACATTTTTGGTTACAAACTTCAAGATTTGGTTTTTGTATCTTTTCTTGTTCTCCAAGACCAACAGGCAGCTCTGCTGCTAAAGGGGAAGGTGGAAGATCACCTGCTCCATCCGTCAGTCATTCATTTATTTGTGGCGCAGGAGGAAATACGTGTTGAAGAGATTCATGTAAGAGGGAGGGAGAAAGGGGACAGAAGAAACCCCGAGATGTAACCTATGTGTATCCCAAATTGTATGGTTGTAACATGTAATCATCCTCAGTTTTTTATTGAAGAGATGTGTGCTGTCTTCATATTGAAATTGTACAAGATACCACGGTTCTGTATCCAGCAGCAATCAAAAGAAGGGAAAACAAGAAATGAAACCTACGGTTTTGTCACACCTCTTGTCTCTAGTACTTTTGTTTGCTTGCAACAAAACAATATCACTAGTGAGCTATACAATTGACCTTGAAGTCAAAACACATTATCTTTTCTATAGAGAAAAAGAAAAAGAAAAGTAAAGAAAACGGAACGATATCTCTTCAGTTTTTACAAGAGAACAGGATGGGGTGGCATGGCTATCTCATGGACCATGGTGCTCCCTACGAAACCAGGCAGCTCTTTTTGTCAGTCGCAAAGAGAGACCTCTTTGGATTGTAATTTCTGGAAGGCCCGTAGATCTCTTTTTTATTGGGTCGCCGTGATATGCTTTTTATGAGATCTGTGTCCATTGGTGAACAGAAAAGCACAAGGAATGTGCATGTAAAATTAATAAATCAACTAGAAAGTGATGTAGAAATTTCAAACTTTGACTATGTAAACTTTGATTGTAGTAAATTTTTGGTTTGATAGGTAGTCACAGTAGTAGTCAAAACTCGAACCCAAGACTCTACCCTAAGATTTCTTCTTTAAACAAATGTAAAAAGCAAGCGCCATTATTACAAAACCATGGTGATTTCAATACCTTACAGAGACGATGATTTAGTACTTCCAAACTGCAACGCATTAACTTTTCATGAGCCTAGCTAAGAGTGAAATGTGTGTGTTAATTAGGGTTTTACTTCCCAAGTGACGTACACCCTTTTTCCACACTCAATAAAAGTGCTTAATTGTGCGGATTCTTTGTAAGAGAAAAGGGAAAGAGTGATAGAAGAATTCTGCTTTATATGCTATTCATGCAACAGTGTTTTTTTTTTGTATGTTAGCCATAATCTAGGATCCTCTTCTGTCAAACATCAGCAAGGTCATCGTCAGCAAATTCTAAAAGGAAAACAAGGAAAAAATTTCAATAAGTTTGGTTTTATCTCTTTAGTAAATGGTTCCTTAGCAGGGGAGTTCATTGGATACGTTTACTGCACTAAAAGATAGGCTAAAAGCAAAATTCGAGTGTCTACTTCACCTTTGTTTTTCGTAGAGAGAATTAGATGGACTGGAACACCAAGGTCCCACCAAATTATACCCTAAATGATTGATTAATTAAACTCTCAAGAGATTTGTTGTTAATAACTTGTAAGTACTATATTTCATGCGAAAAAGAGAAAGTAAGTAAAAGATGTTTGCGTCAACCCTCTTGGTTCCCAAAATATTTTGGTGTGCTGTATTATATTGTATAATATTATATGTTGTGATGTCTTAACTAAGAAGCAATTGTGCTGTGTTTTCTTAATATTTTTAATTGTGAAAGTATTAGGTTTTAATGGTATACTAGCTATGCTCCTTAACTTTTTAAAATTACCTATTGTCTACCATGTTTTTTTTTTTTTTTAAAATGATGAACAACAGATTGGCTAGTTGGAAGAGGAAATTAAAAGTTCACCTTCCTTTGTTTTTTTGGGGGTATTATTTGTTAATCTAATTTTAAAAACTTAAACATGTCACTCCATCTCACCACAGCTCTTTAAGTAATTAAACCACTAAAACCCCAATGCAACACCCTAAATTTTATAATTTTGAACTTTTGGTACAGGAAATTTATAAGTATATATGATTAACTAAACTTCGGCTTGTTCATCAAAAGAAGATAAAAAAAAAGGACCTTACATAGAATGAAGATAATTTAGCAGGATACGAAAGTGATGAATGGATGTTGTAAAAAAGAATTTCTGCTGCTACCCGTATCTAAGAGGAGTACTAGCATATGGAGATTTGCAATATTGCAGATCTTGAGTTTCCCGCAAATCATTCATGAATTCATCAACACATTCCATTCTTATTGTGCCATCACAGAATCCACACAGACACGTGCACACACAACACAGACAACATATATATAAATATATATAAACTTACTGTATATATTCAGAGAAGAAAACACACAGAGAGAATAGGGAAGAAGTAAAGGAGTGGAAAAAACATGAATGTAAAAAGAGAAAGAAAAAGAAAGAGAAGAACATTTGCACGTCAATCCATGTGGTCATAATAGTAAACATGAACCCAACATCACACACAGAAGTGTGGAATTCCGTGCCTGCTGATGATATTTCATGAAACTCTTCTCTTTTCTTTTCTTTTTCTTCTCTTCTTCTCATTCTAGCTAAATTTAACCAACACCCACACACATACTTGCCGGTCTCGCCCCACCAATATATACATATCACATCAACCAACCCACACACCCCCACCAACCCCCTTGAATCCTCTTTATCTGATCTTCTTCTCTCTGCTAGCTTTATCTGCTTTCCTTTTCTAAGCCTATTACCGCCCATATACACATATCTTTTCTTTTTCTTTTTTTTGTTTTTGGTGTCTTAAATTACTACTAACTGTTTTTTCACTTTTTCTACGTCCCATGACCAGCCTGAACTATAACTAAGATAAAGAGAAAAGAGTGTGTGTGTGGGTATAGTGCTTTTTGGCTTGTGTCTACTACGTATAGTGGGTGTGTGGTTTGATTTGTGTTGTGTTGTGTTGCTTTATTCCTTCTTTCAAACATTAATGCAATTGCAGTACTTGTCTCTCGGTCCTTGCAAAAAAGCAATCTATCCTTGATTCCTTTTCTTGCTTTAACGAGATCAGATCACCACACACACAAAAACCCAGTTGGGTTATAATATTATTAGAAATATGCAATCATCATTGTGGAAGAAGAAGATCTATATCATGCATCGCGATGATAACTATATATATGTTTCTTTATAAGATAAGTATATATATACTTAATTATATGCATTTGCTATGTGAGGTCACTATTAGTACCAGCAGATTAAAGGGTTCTAAAGTTCTTTTGACCGAGTAGTTTTTGAACCCTTTCATGATTGTTGTAACCAAATTCTAGAAACATTTTTGGCTCGCTTGGGACGGGCTTGGTTGAAAATGGAATTGCATGGTTTTGAGTGGGATTCTTGGCGTTTTCTTTGATTTGTTTTGTTGTCTTTCACTTCAACTTCCACCCCAACAAACAAATAGCAAAGCGCCATGAATAAGCCCCCCCTCCCTTCTCTCTTCTCTCTGCATATATATATAATTAATTACAAAATCATACGATGATAACCCTTCTGTCTTTCTCTCTCTCTCTCTCTATAAATCCATATATATATCTCCATGTACCCGGTCTTGTATATGCATGGAGCTACTAGCTTTTGGTTAACAGTTTTCTTGGGAAGGTGAAGACTGAAAAATTAGAAAGTACGAGCCTAACAGTATACCTCCTAAAACTGTGAGACAATAAGGAACTTTTCAGGGAACTGAAGTTATAGCTACATAGACAGCAATTTGCAAAATTTTATGGGAAACGTGAAGTGACGACTTTAACAAAATCTAGTTCAAACACCACTTCATATATATGTGAAGGACGAGCTGTTATTTAGAGCAAATAGCATTTAACAAAGTTCGCTCCATCAAGGCCTCACTGAATTCTAACTTTGTTAAAAAAGCAATATGCAGCAATCAAAGAGTATTGAGAGAGTTATATGGATTTTGGAATGCCTAGGTGAATTTTAATCCACCATTTTGTGCTGCTATACTGCAATGTTGTCTAAACTTAATGAGAGTTACTCGTGGCCTATAGCTACTAGCTATCTACAATTTTGAACATGATATATATGATATTGGACATGATATTTTTAGAAGACATTACTTACTACAAGAGAATTAGAGCAAAACTTCGAGCCTGAACAATGGAACGAGCTACTTGATAACCCTCGCTTACTAGTCAATTTGTCAACGAATGCATATATATATATACTACTCATGATCAATCTTCCACACCGATATGCAGAAACCTAACTGCATTTTCATATCTGTGAAATATTATAATATTGTTATTGATCTAGCTAGTTAAAGCAAACGAATGAAAGACATTGAAGGAAGATATGTTATATGATATTAGACCTCATCATGTCAGATATAACAAGCCATTACCTCGTACAACACACAAAGCTCGTAAAAGCAAGCCACAAAATACAGACCCGAAACACAAACTTAATTAGACAAACAAAGAAGACGAAGAAGTAGAAGAAATAAACGATTTTGAAACTGACATTCTACCATCTCTTGATTCTTCAGTATCTGATCATGAGGAGACTGCATCCATTGGCTAACTTCACCATTTCTTGGAACTTGCAAGTCAAGCTGCTGGTGGTTTCTTCAGTTCTAGAACGTGCTTATTTATCTGTCAATTATCACTAATTTAATGGTAGTAAAGTTTTGAATCTTCATGGAGAAACGGCTTTAATCCTATCCAATCAAGAAGGATGATCAGTACCATAAGATCACAAGAGATGGCCAGTGGAAGAAGAGTTTAGACCTGATAAGTTATCTGTCCAAGGATTTGCAGCCCAGTATTGATTACTCTCTGATAAGCCCAAGAATTGTCTTGATAGGTTTAGCCCTTGATTGTTATTATTGTTTTCTGCCTTCACCACTGGAGCCAACTGAGAAACCCTAGAGCTTGAAGTCATTGACCTAAGCTGGCAGTCACCCACCATGGAAGTTGACGCTTCAAGGCCTTCACTTTGAAATGGATAGAGATTAGAGGTTGCTGGCTCAAAGAAAGGGAATTGTTGCACCCCACCTGCAGCTGCTGCTGCTGATAAAATGGTGCCTGAATTGCTTCCAATCTGAAACCCCAAATCAGTCTGTCCATTAGCACCGCCACTTGATGATCCAAGCTGTCCCTGAATCCCACCAAAGTTCAGCCCAATATTTCCCACTGAGAATTGACCAAGACCATGTAAAGAGCTTATAAAGGGTAGTTGATGAGCAGCTGCTTGTTGATGAGGCAAGTGGCCTATGTTAATCTCAGATGCAATATTTCCTGCGCTTGTGGAGCTTGGGTTTGTACCACCCATTGGCGGCCTTTCACTTGAAGCC
Source organism: Turnera subulata (assembly GCA_028386065.3). NCBI lineage: Eukaryota > Viridiplantae > Streptophyta > Magnoliopsida > Malpighiales > Passifloraceae > Turnera > Turnera subulata. The sequence goes on from JAKUCV010004695.1 coordinate 45,054, forward strand.
GGGGATTTTGATGAGTTATTACTTTGGCTCTTGCTCTTCTTGTTTCTCCGGCATCCACCCCCCACCGGAACATTCCTAAGGGCACCTCCTCTAGTCCAGTATCGCCGGCAGGTCTTGCAGAAGTGGCGTGGCTGAGAGAGGCTGTAGTTGTTGAAGTAGCAGAACTTGGTGTTGGTGGATTCACACCTGGGACACTTCAGGGCTGCCTCTGGCTGCGGTATCTTGGCTAACCGGGCTCGATCAGCCATCGAGCCCGGCCTAAGTGAGCCAGCACCGCCGCCTCCTCCGCCGACACCAATACCAACAGCAACACCACCATGAGGAGGTGGAGAAACGAGGGGTGGAAGCTGGGGATTGTTTTCATTGCTAGCTGTTTGTTGATTTGGATGCTGCTGCTGCTACAAGGTGGAAAATTCCAAGAATTTGTAAAACTTTGTTAGAGAAAAAGAAATGATATAACTGGTATATTCAGGAAAAAAAAAGATCAAAATTTTGGAATACGAATAATCATCTTTTGTGATATGCTCTTTCTTTTTTTGCTTTGCTTTGCTTTCCTCTTTACTTTCTTTTGGTAAAGAAGCAGTAGTAGTAGTAGTGTGCAGAGATGGAAATTGAAGGAGAAAAAACCTTATTACCTGCTGCCAGTTGGGAGGATCTAAATAGACTGGAACTGAAGAGAAAACCATGGTTTTTTTCGATCTTTATTTTCTTTTATAAAGGTTGATGGGTCTTTAGGAAAGAAAAATTTGGTGGAGAATCACACTAAGGGAATACCAGAGCCAAGAAAGCATGAGAAAAGAGAATTAAAGGGGAGGAGAAGGAAAGATAGGGGAGGCTTTTGCCTATTGTTTTTTTTTTTTTTTTGGGCCGGGTCGTCTTGCTTTTTATTCTCTCATATCCTCATCTCTTTTTGTTTTATTGTATTTTTAGGGTTTTGAGTGGAGGAAGTTTCTTCGAGTATAAGCTTTCTTTGAGATGCCTGTGTACACTGATTTTAGTGCTCAAAAAGATAGTTGTGACTCATGCATGGAAGGGAGATAGATAGATAGGTAGAGATAGAGAGGGAAAAGAAAAGCACAGTAAAGCAAATTGTGGTTCTGCCAATTGGTGGTGGGATCACACCATCTAATTAATTAAATTTTCTAAATACATGGAGCTGCATATTAATTAGCTGCATTTTTTTTTTTGTTTATGAATGATTAGATGCATACTTAAAGTTTAGGTTTATGCTTGACCTAAATGAAGGACTCTGATTTCGCTACATCATTATCAACTTTAATTAACCCAGCTCCAATGTAGCTAGAACTTGTGCAAAGATAATTAGCACTGTATTAATTTCATGTAAATTAAGATAAAATTAGCATTTCCACCCGATCAACAGGTATGGTTTCTATCTAAGCTTCCCACCTTCCACTTGCTTTTCTGCTGTACTGTGGTACCAATAATCTAGATAAAGCTACTTAAAACGTGCATTAGGATATAGTTTTAGTGATCTTTGACAATGGAAAAGAAAGTCTCATAGATATATAGAACCAAAACCCAACAAGAAGTAATGAAAAACAAGGTTGAGAAATGATAAACTAAGCAGCAAAGCCAATATATGTTTTATAAGTATGTAACTAGGCCACCAGGCTGGTTTTGTATTATACTTAATCTTAATTTGGAACTTAATGTATAATATGGCTAAATATTCTTTAGCAATAGAGCAAAGGTAGATTCCGATTTGACCATTATAAATTTCTTTATCTTACAAGATGAAGTTTTGTATATATTTGGCTGATCAATAGGGGATATTCTACAACTAATATATGCATTTGCAAGAATTTCTGATTCCATTGGCTTACTTCAAATTTTAGCTGATTTAAAACATTTTCTGTGCTCGTCGATATTTGGATTTTGCACCTTGCGCGACTGAGTAATTAATCCATTTGGCTCATAGAATTGAATGATCAAAGGGATAAGCCCCTCCGGAGTCCTATAACTTATTTCGAAATCCCATTTGAGTCCTATAACTTTTAAACAATCGATTCGAGTCCTATAACCTTCAAAAATAACACCAATCGAGTCCCCGTCCATGTTTCCGTCATTTTTTTGCTGACCTGGCCGTTAAGTCAACACGTGGAAAATAATTATAAATTAAAAAAATTAAAAAATTACGAAATTTTAAAATTTAAGACTAACAATTTAATTAATGATGATTAGTATTTAAAACAAAGATTAACTAAACAAAATAAAAACCTAAACTTATCAAAATAAAACAATACCAAAATAAAATCCTCCCTTTCCTCTTCTACCTCTTCACCACCGCCGGCCCCCTACCTCGCCCTCATCCTCCTCTCCTCCCCTTCCTCCTCCCGTGCCCGCCTCCTCTCTGACTCCTCTTCCCCCTTCCTCCTCGCCACCTCCTCCCGATTCGCCCCTCCCTCATCCTCCTCTCCCCCCTCATCCTCCTCTCATCCCCTTCCTCCTAGCCGCGCCCACCACCACAGCCTCAAGCCCCCAATCCCGCACCCTCCCCTCTCTGCCCCACTCTCCTTCACCGACTACGCCTTCTCCCTCCTCCACCACCACCACTGACCTCCGTACCAAGACTCTCAACGAGCCGTCGCCTGCCTTCTTTCCTTTTCTGCCCGTCAAAGCCGCCACCCGTAGTTGCCTTGTTGCTGTCGCCTGCACGAGGAGGTGAGTCTTGTACAGGGCCAGTGACGGAGATCTGCATGCACGCGTCGGAGCTCGGGGAATTGATTCGAGTTGCCGCTGCCTCCTTTCTCTGGTTTGCTGCAGGTCGTGGTGGTTTGGGGTATTGTTGACCGGACAGTGGTTCCTTCTTCTCCGGTAGAGTGGTTAAGGGAGCTCAGGTTGTTGTGTGGATTACGGACAGAGGCTCTTAGCTTGGGTTGTGTTTTCTGGTAAGATCTTGGCCCTGATTCCCTTCCTCTTTCGCCTTTTCTTTTTCTTCTCGGGTTATGTTTTTAGTGGTTCTGTTTCGTTGGTTGTGGGTGATATTGTTGTTGCGGGTTGGTTGATGTTGTTGTAGCGGATTGGTTGATGTTGGTGGTTGAAGTTCGGCAGGGAGTTGCAGGGTCACGGGTTGAGGTTATTGTCTGGGTCGATTGCTGTGTGGACGGATTTGTTCTTCTGGTAAGGCTCGGCCTCCCTCTTCTCCCTTTCTTTTTGATCTTTGAATCTGTGTTTGGGGTGTGTGTTGTGTTGAGTGTTGTTAAGCATTTTTCGGTTTAGCAGAATTTGTTGGAGTGTATCCCCAACTGAAGCATTTTTCGGTCTAGCAATGCAGGGTCATGGCAATACCTCCTCGGTCTCCTCTGCAAATCTGCAGAAGTTGGTTTTTTTTTTTGGTTTAAATGATGCGGTTTATTATTTTCTTTAAAAGAAGAGATTAAGGATTTGTTTTTAAGTGGTTGATGTGGCAGTCTATGTGGCATGTTATCCCTGTCACCAGGGATGTGGATCTGATGTGGACTTTGAAAAGTCAAAAATAACGAAAACAGTTGACGGAAACATGGACGGAGACTCGATTGGTGTTATTTTTGAAGGTTATAGGACTCGAATCGATTGTTTAGAAGTTATAGGACTCAAATGGGATTTCGAAATAAGTTATAGGACTCCCGGTGGGCTTATCCCAATGATCAAAGCATGCATATGTAACTTTTCCTTTTATTTTTCTTCAATGTACGTAACTTTTCCTGAAGACCATTGACCACTTTAGCATCTAATAAAGCACTCTCTCTATTTGGAGACCATGCTAATTTGGTCTATAATTAAAGCCCTGGACTAGCTAGATTCAAAACCGGTCACTCGCAGATTTTTCTATTACGGTTTCCTTCACAAAATTGATGAATTCAAAAAAATATAGTTGAAATGATTTTGACATAGATCTTTTGAAATGTTTTAATTTTTATAATGCATTGTTAAGCATCTTGATTATGCTTTCTAATCAAAAGTGATGTGCTTATACGAAAAGTACGTAGTAATTTATTAAAAGTTCTTTTAATATAAAAAGTGTAAGGTCTCATGTGAGTGAGGTTCCATTAATTAATGGTTTTATATTACACTAGGTAAAAAATTGCAACCATTGAGAGTACACAAATCTATATGGATCACCACTTAAAAATTTGATAGGTTTATAATTCAGCACCGTGATCACAGTGTTTTTTTTTTTTTTGATAGAAACGATGCCAAATTCCTAATCAAAAGTGGCAACCAAAAGCTTGTGCTATATAATATATAAAATGCAACTTAAACCATGCCAAATTCAAGCAGTTTTGGGTTGTATACAATATTAATGCATAGGCACAAGCCGCACAACGCACAGGCAACAATAGTTAACAAATTTTTATGATGCCATTGATAAATTCAACTTTTTTTGATACATTCAACTTTGGTAAGTTTTTCCTTATCCCCGTTCGAAAAAAGAAGTAGGATCTCGTTTCTTCAGTACTTTCTTAATTAACATATTACAAGCTAGAAATATTACTTTTTTTTTCCTGGAGCTGAAAAGAGGGAAAATAAAATGTACATATGTTGATCCACAGCACAATTTGTTTGCTTCTAGCCTTCTACCTAAGAGCCTAATTACCTCTGAGCTTTAGCTATGATAGACATTTTTTTGTTCCCATTTGCGCCAAACCCTACACTTTGATATGCTACTACATCTATCTTACCTTTATCTACTGTTCTTTCTGTTCCTAAACATATATACTACTATAGGTAAAAGGGGTAGTATTTTTTAAACTTTTATTTTCAATACTTATTACTTATTCATATATTATCTCCAATATTTCAAATATTTCTTCGTACTTTCTAGTTATTCCCCCATCTTCACTTTCGTTTTATGTCCCTTTTCTTCGATTAAGACCGAAACATATCAGTGTTGGTCCTGATAGAAGTTCCTTTATTGGGTTGTTAGAAGAAAAAATGAGACTACATGTATACCATTGTGAAATATGGAGTAGGACAAGTGATTCAAGTGACACTTTATTGCGTTTCTACGAAATATAAACAATAGAAAAACAGGCTAGCTGTATATATAGTGACTACGTAGTATAATATATAATGGGGTGGTCCTAGCTATAATGTGATTTCAGGTATCTTTTTTTTTTGGCACACAAAGTTTTGATGAGAAATTGAATCTGTTTATATATCTAGGGCAGAGTGCTTTATATATCATTTGATCCTACATGTGTTCTTTGCATTGCAGAATTGGTGGGGGGACCCAACCCTAATTAGGGGGTCAAATATTGGGACCAGGGACTGCCACTTTGAAATTCAATTTATCAGCTTTAGAAATCTGTTTTATCTAGTGACGTTATTACTTTGTGTAAAGAAAGTTTATGACAAGGGAAAAAAAAAAGAAAGAAAGAAAGTTAAAAAGAGAAACTAAAGTCGACCAACATGTACATTAACTAAACTAGCCAGCCATTGTTTGATTGAGTTGCGAAACTCATATATCACGAGGACTACAACTTTGCTGCTGAAAAGTAAAGATTTGCTTGTTATTCCCCTAATGGTATAATTAATAATAACCCGAAGCTTTTAGAAAAAATATATTAAGAAAAATACTCATATTCTCTACATAAGGGCCACACCTCATTTTCTCTTTTTAATTTCGTAGTAACTAGTACTTAGTGCATCTGATCTTATTTACGTTTAATAAAGCTCCTGGTTATATCAAAAATAAGGGCTCTGCTCTATAATTTCAATTAAATTTAGTTTTTATCTTTTTGGATGGATCAAAATTTAAACGTTAATTAATTTTTAACCCCAAATTTCATGAAATTGTGGGGTATAATATTGGTATTCAGCTGAATCATGCAAAACTAACAAAATTATTAAAATTTAGACGCTTTATCAAAAAACTATGAAAAAAATTATTATAGCGAACCAATCCTCATCAAATATATATGTACCTTACGTATAAATTATCACAGAGATCTCTCGAGTTATAGTTGGCCACGTACCCACCAGTATCTCCTTTTAATTAAGCACGTAGTTTATTGGCAAGTGTTACATATATAACTTTTTCCTCGAAGCATCGGGTACATACAGGAGGTGGCAATTATAAATACGAAGCAAAACTTTTTTTTAAAAAAAAGAGGGGGGACAACTAAAAAGGAATTCTTCTATTTGACATTTCTTTCTTATGTTTTATTTCTTAGGGTTTGTTTGTTGAATAAAACCAACACAAAAAAGGACATGGAGAAAGTTCTATCTACGCCTTTTTCAGCAAGAGTCCATGAATTCATGTCCCCTGAGAATATGTTTGCCATTAAGTAGGACCTTGTTGTCTTCCCCTCTGTGTCATGGATTGGCTCCTCCTACAGTCTTCATCATGGACATGGAGGAGCTTAACTTAACGTCCCTGTAATTGTGGTTTCAATTCATGGAGTACGTGAAATTGGGGTAGGCAAAGTGATCATGTTTTTGCCACAAAGTGGAGGGGTCAACATCAATTGCTCATCATCTGATGCTCATGGTAGGGAATTCTAGATGCCAACTCAGCCACAAGCAGGACCCCATTTGTTTTCTTAATTTAATTTGTAGGGAGCTAAAAAAATTCTACGAAATATATATAATCTGAGTTAATTTGAGTAGTAAATAATTCAGTTCCGCTTAAGTAGGTCCCGAATTGTTGTGTATACGTACAAAAATCCCATCGTTGGATGATTGATTTACCATAACGAGTGCGCAATTATAACTTGAATAAGATCCGAATTGATCAGGATAAAACTTTGGATACAGAATATGAAACAATCAAAATTCTACAGAATATGTACGGAAGGGGAGGAAGGGGATGTGGTGTATGGATACTATGGACCATGGAGGAGAGGAGGGCGGTGGAGAAAAAGTAGAGAAAGGTCTAGTAGTTTAGTACCCCATGCATGCACCACACACCTGCCTGCTCTTCCTTCCTATTCTATATTTCATTATTGCTCGTTTATTACTTGCTTTTGAATTTGATTGACCTGCTTTTTCCGTGAGTGTGATAATAGTCACTTTACCTGATAAAGTCTTGAACTGATCTTTGGCAAAAATGGAAGTCCCTGCTTGAATATGATTTTATGTATCACGCTTGGTTGTGTTTCTTTCCTTTGTTGAAAAATTAGCAATTATCTTGTAATCTTTCCTTTTATTCGATAAAAACGGACGTTATATGGAAAGAAAAAAGACTGATAAAATCCTTACAGTCTGATTGAATTAGCTTAAAAAATTTGAGGTCTATAGATATTAATATATTGATGCTCACAAGGTGAGTGTAACAATGCCTTCTGGGTTACTCACCGCTAACTTTTGGATTAATTGATCAATACTCAACAATATTTCTAATTTAGGTTAGTCAAGTGATATATTTCCAATTTCACACTTCAAAATGTTAGTCTCGCATCTAATAAGTACGATTTAGTCACTGTTGTATCACCAAGAACTAATAAGTTATCTCATGTCTTTCATTAATAGCAGCACGAATATGTGAATTAAGTGGTAGACTTGCAGATTATTCACATCGATCCAACCTCTATAATAACTTTTTTCTTTATATCAAGATCTAATGCGAACTGTAAACTATAAACTAATGAGTATACACCTTGAAATTTCGCATGCAATGGGGAACAAGAAACAAAGGAGTGTTGATATCTCGTGCAAAAGAAAAAGAAAAGAGATGTGAATTTCTAAAACAATTAGTTAGCAGAAGGTACCAATCTTGCATGCTCCGTCATTTTCCAATGTGAAATGATGAATGACTTTTAAGTATGATGCATGACCTAGCTATTAAATGGTTATCCTTTGGTTTTTTCTGCACACAATAAGGTAATATTACTTTTTTTCCTTTCCTTTTTGTACTGACGACAAACATGGCCAAAGTTTAAGTTTGAGCATCCACGTCGCATCATTCATTCATATTGCATTAGTTAAAGAAAATTCATAAAACAGTTGATAAAGTTCAAGATAATGAGGTTGACACGAATTCATCCATCTCAATAATTTTGAAAACGACAAGCAAAATGAAACAAAAAGTTATTTACCAAAAAAAATTGTGACAAAAGGTTTGATAAATAAACTTTAATTTTCTCCACTGGTAAAAGGTTTGGTAAAGTTCAACATGATTCTCATGCAGTGCAAGAATATATTAACTTGAGGGAACAAAAAAATCTGTTGTTGCTTTTTATCAAAATTAATAAATCATGCATGGCCCCAAACGTCAATGGATTGAGGAATTCCCTCTTAATTATTTATGGCAAAGGAAGAGAAGAGGGATGAGATGGGAA
>JAKUCV010004695.1:54281-177869 GCA_028386065.3 Turnera subulata
GATCTTTTGGGATTTCTAGTTGTAAAGTAAGCAAAATCCCGCAGCCTTAGCCCCCCCAATATATTCACTTGTTTATCAAGTCCCTCCCTTTCCAGTGAAACAACATTCTTACCAAACATACATATACACACAAGTGATAAGTAACTTGTCTTCCTAAACAACATTCTTACCAAACATACATACATTCTTGTTGTGTCATGTTGCATGTTCTTTACCAATGAGTTGGATCTTAACTGATATCGTCTTTAGGACTGAAGCTCTAGGTTTCGAGTTCGAATCGTGATTATAATCGATAAAATTAAAAAAAATAATTGTGTTAGTTTTTTTGGTTTTAATTGACTACGGAGCTTGAAATAGAAGGGGGGGTCAATTGGATCAGCGGGGATGGTTCCCACACTGCAAAAGGATGGTACCATATATGTCTGCCATTGGCTGTAATACAAAGTGACTACTGCTTGCTATAGCCAAATGCTGCTTCACAAAAGTGATGTTATGCTATTGCAACTTTACTTCATTATTGTTTCATTATTGCACATGTAATATCTGACATAATTTTCCCCCCTTTTCTTCTTCTTCATGGAAAAGGAAAGAGATAATTTTTATTTTCTTTTTCTTAGTATATATATGTTCAGTCCAATCTGACACAAAATTGGCTGCCACTGCCACAGACGAGTGCATATCTCTACGTACCATCTCTCTATAGCAGCAAATGAGGAGCGGATAATGCACAAATAGGAAGGGACCTTACTCTAAAGGCAGCAGCTACAAAGTTTTTTTTTTTTTTCTGAGCATCCAAAAAAAACCCCTATGTGGTCTATAGACAAGAACAAAAATGTCCGAAGCTGCAACTTTACTTTTGGACTTCATAATGGCAAACGTTGGTATCAATAATCCAATCTCTTGGCTCTATGCACGTTAATGCTTGATGTTTCCAGAATTTGCCCTAGCTAGCCACTTTTTTAGGGCCAGTTTCTCTATAATTGGGATTGATGGCCTAAGTGGGACAATACCAATGTAGAGTGTAGGGGAAAAAAATACGTATGACAAGTAAAATCTTTAGAAGCTAATGTGTCATGATATACCTGGACACAGAAAATATAAGGTTGTCATAAGACCACTGTTGATTACTTGTTTGGACCATTTACTTTCTTTCTCATGGGGGGAAATGGGTGCACTTTGGGTCCGGTTTCGTGTGATATTCCATACACATTCCCCAAATTTATAACTTGGAGGGATCCTACTAATGATATTGGACCAACACAAGTTGGCAGCCTAGTAAAATTCGGGGATTAATTTGAAGTTGGCTGGCAAAACACCACTTATGTCTAGCAATTTCTTCCACTCATGCATGAACCAACAACCATCATAAACATTTCTAATGACTTCCCAGTTCACATTTGACGTCTATCTCAACTACAAGGGTTCTGTCCGAACTCTACTATCTCCGGAACAGAAAGAGGGTCAGCCGCGTCAAGCAGCAGATTTCTTGTCCTTGATTTATTCAAGTATTTAGGTAACCCTTGATCATGCGGAGGAATCCATACATTTGTCAGTACATTTATCAGGCAAAAAAATTTAGAAACATGTCAGGTCAACACTAAGGTTTATATTGCCAGTATGCATGCCTTGGACAATCCAAGCAAGAGATAGGCTACATCTTGAATCTCCAAATGGATCCCCGGTAAGCACAGAAGACCTTCGCTTGCAGATCGGTTTCAAGTTCTGAGCCACAGTGGCAATAATGTAGAATACGTAGCATGTTCAAATTTTCCAACAGTCTACAACTTATCAAAACTAGAGTTGGAAAATAATACAAATCCGCAATACTCCAAGCAGTAATCTCTGCAAGCCATGAACCGGCACAGAAATGAGAACAGACTACTTGCCTCCTCTGTTAAGCCTCTGTAGGTGGTAATTAATGCTTCCCAAAGATCTTCGGTTTTTGCTCATCTGCAAAGGTTATGGTAAAAGTTGCTATACATCAAACATTTTTTAGAGATGGTAGAACAATTTTAGCAATCACAAATGATAAACAACAATTACTAACAACACTCTAAGCAGTTGTGCTCACCTGAGCTTCCATACAGGCACTCAAGAGTTCCTTTTGTCGCCCACATTTCTGGTCCTGAAGCTTGTTAACAGACATGCAGTTCAGAAGTGATATCATTTCCTTCACGCACGGTTTTGCAAGACCACCAAACTTCTTCGTGTTCACATATAACCCATCAGCTTTACGCCCCATTTACTGAAATAATGAAATCTAGAGACATTGAAAAGAGACAAGCAGATAATAAATACAAGGTAAAAGGACCAAATAATAAAAAAAATAAATATACTACAGGTTTAGACAGATATCACCAAGCAACTAATCTCCACAAAATTTTATGACAATAAACAACCAAGAGGCTCATGGCATTTTGAAAGCAAGCTGTGACCTATGGCATAAGGAAATAGCCAAGTCTAACCTGAAACAAAATCCGAGATCAAGTGTTGTCTCAAAAAAAAAAAAAAAAGAAATTCGAATAAAAATCCACCCCGACCATCGACCCAATAAAAATGGAGAATCAAGGGTTAAGATCCACTCTGGCCATCAACCAGGGCCCAACATGTTCCTACTAAAATGGAATTTCCATATGTTGTACACCTAGTTAGCTGTACCAGTGCATCCAACATATAACTGAATCCTGAAAATAAACAATTTCCTCAGAGAAGAAGTTCGACTTCATACTGGAGCAACTGCTAATACAAATATCATGTGCAATAACACAATAAACCCTTTTTTAACAGAATACCACAATAAAATGCATAGAGTATGATTAATGCAAACCACACTACAGATTCATATAACACAACAGTTCAAAATAACCAAAATAGAGATCACAAGTTCATTACAAAAACTCCATAAACAAGACAAGTAAAGTTAGGCATCTAACTTATATCAAGGTTGGGTGTTCACATCATCATTGTTATCATGAATCCCACATTCATCAAAGCCTCCATGAGCATGATTGAACTTCCAATAGCAAAAGAATTCACATTAGGGTAGGAAAAACCAATTGAACTACGAATAGCAATGGAAACACACATTAATGAAATTCCACAATTGATGCTTTCCACAACCAAAAGTTCCTATTAGTGGAAGGATCTTTATAAACGCCCAGATGAATTAGAATACAATAAAGAAAAAACAACACATTGCAAGATCAAATATTATCAACGATTTCATGTGTGGAATAGAGCAATTTATAAGAAAAACCGGGGCAAACAGTACAATTCATAACAATGATTAACAACAGAGGAATGATCAGTTGAGATTCCACAATTAATAGCTTCTTAGCATCAAAACTAATTTTACAAATTATTCGAGGTTCTTTCCCCGAAGATAAGTTTGAGTTGAAATTATGAAGAAAATGCTTTTTTCAGTTAATTTCAACATTACTAATTAGAGTTAGTGCCTCTCACATACTTTTTGTTTATTGGAAAAATAAGGCTAACAAAATGAAAGGAAAGTTTAGACATCTATGACACTACACTCGAACAAACTAATACACTTTAGCTCCTGCTATACCGCTTTCTACACACAATATTAACATAAGGCACAGTAAAGCAAATGAAGAATTTCATTCGGTCAACATCAATCACATTCTTTCTACACTCCTAGTTCATATTCAAAGTCGCCTATAGGCATTCAAAATAGCATAGACTTCCACAACAGAGAAGCCAATCCTCAGGCTAGGCAAAGAAATCAACAGCAGCAGTCACAGAACAAACAAAAACAACTATAGCAGCAGAAGCATTGCAAGAACAACAGTCACAGCCCCAAGAGTATGCAAACAAGCTCAAAGTTCGAATCTTTTCCAACCAATCAACACCTGCTTACCATCAGGGCCACACTAATCATACACCTTCATCTCAAACTAATTGAAAAGAATTATAAACTAATCATAACTTCAAAAAAACAAACAAGGGTTCCCAAATAGATCAAACAACGTCCCTGCCTCTGCCCCTACCTAACATATTCGCTATCAGATAAGCCGGCAACAACAATTTAAAAGAGGAAAATAATTAGAACATAAGAAATCACAAAACCATGGAGATTCAAACGCAATGAGAGGTATTCTAACGCATACCCTTTTACTTTCTCGCCTTGATTTGGAGCTTCGACCGCAAAAGATTAAGGCTTTTCACTCACACGCAGCCTCTTGTGGAACCCTGGAAACACGCAGAGGAAGTGAAGAAGATAATAACATGAGCCAAAAAGCAGGGAAATGAAAGTGCGAGACTGTCTGATCTCCAGTTTTTCAGATATGTAAAACTGAAAAACTCCAAAAGGATGAAACGGAAAGACACTACCAAAAGTACAATTCGCCTTAAATGAAAGAATGATACCCAAACGCACAAACAAAAGCACCCACCGGAACGCCGTCGAGTAGCACAGAAGGCAGAAAGCGGCAGCGACGACGGCTGCAATCCTTTCAACGACGGCTGCAGGGGCTTCTCCCGAGTTTCGCTGAGCTTTAGGAGCAGGTGGAAGACCACCGTCCGGTGTCTCGGTGGCGGTTTTGGCGGTGGTGGAGGGGGAGGCGAGGTGAGGTGAGGGTTTTTTTTGAAAAAGAAACCACAAAATGAAAATCACGCATTTCTCCCTTTTTTTTTGCCTTTTTTATTTTTTTTAATTAGAAAATCAAGTGAACGGGCTCCATGAGACCACGTGTCAGGCACTCGCATCTTCTACAATAAACCGGTTAAACCTGAAATTGGGTCAACTCGATGAATTAAAAGTATGGGCCAATTGAATTAAGTGGGTCAAGGAATTCGTGGACTCAGATGACCACGTGTACTGGACCTATCGTCCACTATCTAATAGAAGTCTTGGGCTTTTGTTGGGTCTATCTTGGGCTGGGTTAAACTTGGAAGGCCCGGGGATTGGATTCCTGGAATATGAAATATTTTTTTTTGGTTCAATCCTTCTTTAAAAATCTATAACCAAACGGTGTGTTAAGTTTACAATATTAAGAAGAACCTTTTTCATCAAAAAAAAAAAAAAAACAAAGAAGGAACCTTTTTGACCCAGAATGTCAACAACTGTAGACAGACCCCCAAAAACCGTAATACTAATCACTTATTTTTCTATCAAAAGCATTAGTGAGGGGCCATGTTAAGTGTATATGAGTTTACTTCAAAACTGCAGTTTGAATGAGTAGCCATTTGACTTTCTTAATCCTCATTGAAAATGAATGGTTGCTTCTCTTATTTTAACACCCATTTCTTACCATTTCCAAATATTTTGTGTGGTTAGTGGGTTTTGGTATGCAGACACTTTCCACATCTATTCTTTTTCTTTCTGTGATGTTAATATGGATGGAACAGATGCAATGATTTTATAACAATCACTGCAAGTAGGATAATGAAAGGTTCAATGTTTATGGTTAATTTGATAGCTGTGTGTGTGTGTTTTTTTCCCTTGTTTTTACTTACTTGTAAAGGTTGTCAACTACTGATATTGGATAATTTGGAATAGTAGTGAAATGCATACTAACATGGAGATTGATTTTACTTATGCAAACAAGTATTTTATGACGATCCTACCTAGAGTATTGCGTGCACAAAATTCAAACTACTTCAAATATTTTGATCAAGTTAGAACAATTCCAAGTACCTGATCTAAGTATCTAATCCATAGAGTTAATAGGATGCAAATTCTTAACTTCTTCTAAAAATAGAGATTCATTTACTACTATGCCGCCCGTCGTGGGCACAACATCTGCGAACAATCAACCTCAAATTCCATCAAGTGTTGACGTTTAGAAGCGTTTTCTTTTTCGATGTTTCAAAGCTGGATTATTTAGTCCCTTTTGACATTAACACAACCCCAAAGCTTATTTTTGTTTAAGTTCATTTCTCATTACTCATAAGCACATCTAGCTCACCCAATGCCTGCTATTTTTTCCATAACCATAAGTATCTTGATTCTTGAAGCAACGAAGGTAGAAATGATTGAATGAACACTAACTTTTCTTTTCTTTCCTTTTTCCTCTTTGATGGGTGAACTCTACTTAGTCAATAATATACTGAGGGATAAAGGACTTAACTATTTCTTACTTGTTGATTATGGCTTTCTTATTTTCTTCCACGCAATGAGAACATACAATGAAAGGGCAATCGTTTTGGTTTTACATCATTTGCATCAAAGCTTTCTTTGCATTAAAAGAAATACAAAACAATGCAAACGGTCATAAAAAAAAAAAAATCAGCAACATTTTTCTTATCTACAGTAGAAAACGTCAAGTCATCCACAATTTGGTTTGAAAGATTTTGGTCAAGTACAAAACAATAATGTTTGGGAAATTTTTGCCAAGCAATTTCCAAGCAACTTCATGATTAGTAGGTCCCCAACCTTTTGCACTTCAATTTTTTCTTTGCTCCATTCTCATAAACTTGCAATTATTTCCAGAATTGGGTTATCTATCCAGATCACACCTGGATAGAATGCTACAGATCCAAATTACAAAGCCTGCAACTTGGAGTTGGAGAAAAGGAAAAATGGAAAAAGAGACAAACAACATTAAAGTAGTTCCAATCCAGAAGTGATCTGCTTGTTCTTAATGAAAAGGGTCCACAGAATTGACACCCGCCCACAATGGACCACTAGAAGTTTGTGTCTTTCTTTGGTGACTTGAGAGTCTCACATGGAACCATGTTTCAGGCACCAATACCATAACTTGCCTTAATCCAATGCAACATAAAATAGCTTTGGCCTATTCGATATTTATATACGTTGGTCTCTTTTCTAGATGAAGAAGGGAGGTGTTGAAAAATTTTCAAATTTATCTTCTTTTTTTCTTGTTCAAATTTGAAGAGTGTAGAAAGAAAGAAGTTGATACTAATTGTTTGTGGAGACAACTTTCGGTTGAATCGCGTGATAACAATGACATTTCTTGTTGTTTAGGTAAAAGTTGATATATGCATCACTATTCTCTAACTTTGTCGCTTTTTTCCTTGAATAAGAGACTCTTTAAAGCCAAAATATTTAATGACCTCTTTTAAAAGCATATCCTTACGTCTCCTTCTTCCCCATGTGTGGCCTTAATATAAGTAATCTAGTGGAATCATTTTCAGGGAAAAGAAATATCTCTTATGTTCTTTAACCTGTGGTATTTGCTTGCTCAGTTCCATGATTATGTATGTTTTACTCATTACTCTGGGGCAGGGGGGTTTCATTCTTATTCTCTTTATCCATCCACAGAGGAAATCAGGGAAAACATAAGAGACAGAATCAGAATTTTTAAAAGCCATAATCTTGCAAAGCAAAAGAGAAAAAGGTTCATTAAAAAGTTTCTATTGTTTCAGTTTTTCCACCCTTGCAATCTTTTAACCTGGACTTCCCCAAAAAAATATGATGCTCTTTTCTACCAAAATGTCTATCAGCCTTAGCTGGACACCATTCGGTGCTAGTCACAGCCGCCAGCCGCAGCACAAATTTCTACTAGTACATTCTTCCTTTCATTCACAAAATCTTTCACATTTCATTAAAAAAAACATAAAAATTAAATTCCCAGAACAATCAATTGTAACATTCATTGTAATCTAAGGAGAAGGATCTGATTCTTTCTCAGGCTCTCAATAACAAATAGCACTGGATCCGATTCTGTGTTTGAATAGAATTTAATGATGCCAAGTAGTTCATCAATTATCTAAACAAAGTAGTAGTAGCTACTCTATGTTTTTATCCCAAGATGGCAATGGAGCCTAAAGAAGAGATGGTGGTCAGTGCACAATCCCATGGAAAAAACTACAGTCTCCCCTTTTTGCCAATGGGAATCATCAATTGCTCCCTCCATCTATCCACCACCATTAGGAATGATTGCCAGGTTAAGTTGGGGTTAATTAACATGGAAGAGGAGGATTATGGGCAAGAAAAACACATTGCCCCACACTGCCACCCACTTGATCAAACCAGCATGTTAACAGCACTCATCAGAAAATTTGTCAGTTTGCCTTGGACTACTCGAGGTTCCATGCCTAACAACAAATGTTGCAGAGTGGCAGTAGTGACAACATTTAAACATCTCAGATGAAGAATCTTAAAATAAAAATGGTCGATCAAATCATCAACACCCATCCACTCACTCAAGTATCAGTTCCGAGATTAAAGAATAAAAAAGGCCTAATCTTATGTTAACTCCAATGAAAATTAAAAAAAAAGTTTAATTAACAATGGGATTCTTGAAGACTGGTCTGAATGTGGTTGGTGAAGAAGCCAATGGTAGTACCTGAGAAGAGCTTGAAGGGTATTGCGGTAGATGATGTTGAAGAAGTCCACTTTCTTTGTTCTTTCCAACAATGAAACCTAAAAAGGACCCTTCTTTCTCCTCTGTGACAACTGCAGGATTAGGCACTTTAACTTCCGAATCCTGAACAGGAACACTATTCTTGGATGCCCTTTTCTCTGCTTCCTCCAATAACCTTTTCAACAGCTTCTCCTCTGCATCCCTCAAGAACTTGAACGTTGGGGGAGGAGAAGATCTCAGCCTGTGAAGCTCTGCCTCCACGGAGGATTCAAAGAGAGGATTGAACCCAAGGTGGTGGTAGGAATCCAGAACATTGAAAGGAGCAGGAGACTTCAAACGAGGAGAGGCCATAGGAGTAAGGAAGGGAGTATCAACAGTCACTATAAGATCACTCAAGCTTTTAGTCCTCGACCCCTTCCTGCTCCTGTCCCCTCTAGATTTCCCATCCTCAGACTCCAAATCCTCCTTCGTCTCCTCCTTGATTGTGGACAGAAATCTTGGTGGTCCGGCGAGATTGTGCAGCCTCATGATCTCTGCTTCTATACTCTCTTCACCATTAAAGGGTTTAATCAGCAAATCCTTGCTTGTGCCTAATTCGAGGTCTGCTGGTTCCTGGAGATTGGCTTCAGGGTCTCTTCCACTACTACCATGAGTTCCATTATTGCTCTGCAAAGAGGACGGCTTTTTCCAGCACATAAGATGCAACAATTCCTTTGCATAGTTTGCGGTGTACTCTTCATCTTCTTCATCTTCTCTGTTGGTGATTCTCTTCTTCCACCATAACAAGTAGTAGAGCTCTGCAGCAAGAGCTAGAAGAAGACAACCAAAGACTAGGCCTAACCCTATAGCTAATCCAGTGAAAGATTCCATTGTTGAATGAAGAAAAGTTTCACTCTTTTCCACGACAATTAAGCTCCAAATATTGCCTAAAACTTTCTCTCACCTCTCTATATAGTAACAAATATATCCACAGAAGAAATATAAAATTGAGAACCCAAAAAAAAAGAAAAAAACCCTTCTTGATAATGGTACCAGAAACCTGTCAACAAGAAGCGGGATTGATAGAGAACCAAAAACCCAAGTAAAGTTTCTTGATTTGCTCGAGAAACACCAACAAAAGTGACCTACACAAAACTCTCTTACAAAACAACCCAACTCCTCCGCCGTTGAAACCTCACATTATCAACAAGCCCATCCTGGGTTAGGATTTCTTACCCTAGATACTTGAAAGGACTAGATAATGTACTCTACTAATTCACGCGTTTTTTTTTTCTTCTCTTTGTTTTCTAAAACACACGCAACTAGGAAATTGGGTGAATTGTGGGAATCCAGTGCAAAGTAAGACTTACCTTATAAGTATATAACTAACAGCGGAAACTAGGACCTTTGGTAAGAAGGAAATATATGATTTTGGGTACGAGAAAATCTTGTCTCGACTAATTTGTTAATTTGTGCTTCTTTTCTTTTCTTCTGTTGATACTAGTATTATGTGCTTTTTTTAGTTTTTTGGAATTTTGGTGCTGCAGATGGGTTAGGCAAAAGCCTCACTTTGTTTTTTCAAATATATTATTTGATTTGTCTTTTAATAGGAGATCTAATTAACAGTAGGATTAGATTTTTGTTGATGGATAACAGCAGGATTAGATTGAATTCGATTATGTCAACGATATCTCCATTGAATGTGGGAAATTCAATGCAAATTAAATACTTTACCTTATAAGTATACATTGCAAATACCATCACAACAAAAGTATACAATAACAATATAGCAAAACCTTCGGCAAAAAAAAAAATATAGCAATACCAAGACGAGGAAAATTGCTGTACATTATCAAAGCGTAATTTTTCCGCTTTTTGTTTGGCAATTGATGTGGTTTTAGTTTGTATACCTTATTATTTCGGAACCAGAATTAAATTTTTATTTTGCACCTAACAAATTACTGTTACCACTTGGTGTTACGCATAAAATTTTATTGTACAGACTCCCCTGGTATTATTAGGATTGAAAATGGCTTATATTTTAACAAAATATTCTTAAAGATCCTTTCTTTTTCTATGAAATTTTATTTATTTTCATACTTAGAAACCTATTATTTGGGGGGTGAATATAAATATTAATTCAACATAGTACAAATGTATAATCATTATTGATAAACTCAAATCTATGTAGTTATGGTATATACTTATTGTACGGTTCAACATTAGTGGAAAATTGGAGAACAGCAAAGATTTTTAAGGCCAACTAATAAGAAAAAGATATAAAGGGAAGAAAATTTTAAAAAATGGGCGGTGATTGCATCACCCATGCGGGTGCCACGTAAGCTAATGGGGATTAAGAGGACGCAGACAAAAAAACAACAGACTCGCGTCACCCATCATGAACAACTTATTCTTAGCTGGGTTTCACTTAATTAAGGTGATAACCAAATATGATCCAGCTTAGACTAAAAGCTAAATTAAAGTCCTCCTTTGTTATCTTTTTGTACGAATATCTTTTCACACCAGTTTATAAAGTCGAAAATATTCTCAAGTTCGTGTCACCTTGCTAGCTAGTTAGCCAGGTTCCTTGATCATCTGACAGAAACTTAAGTACATCATATCTTTGTTGGAACTTTGGTCTTTTGAGGATGTTTCTTTGAGTACCTTTCCTCCTCGACGCGTAAATACACATTGATAAATTAATGGTTCAACCATATAGACGTAGTCACAATATTAAGTGAGAAATGATAGTTCTTTTGATCAATCCACCATAAATTATGGGCCGCCTTGGCTTGATTTAGATTTTGAATTTTACACCAAATTTTGATGTTCTAATCCAAATTCCCAAAATTTTGACCCCTACCACCAACACATTCCTTGGCAAATTCCTTTCAATACAGGGATGGTTAACATGATTAATCCAATAATAATTGAGTTGCAGTGTGGGTCGTCGTCGTCGTTTTCATCTTATATGTCCAACGATCAATGCTCACTGATGTGTCTTGTCATAACGATTAGATGATTTGGCAGATCGTTAAAAGGAAAAAAGAGAAAATAGTTACATATGCTAGCAATCAACATGACAAGTGAAGTCGAAGTAGGGTCGACATGATCTTGCTTTTTCCACCAAAATTGGGTTCAAATTGGGTTGCTGATTTGCAGTTGTGAAAACAGAAAAGAGAGTAGGAAATAGAGAATTTAGGACTGTTTACTTGCCCAATTCCATAAGGAAAACTGATTTTCATCTTTTGAAAACAACTTTATTGAAGGTTTATATGTGAAGCCTTGGATGCTGGTTAACATGAAGACTTGTAGTATCATAACAGATATTGATGTCTTCAAGGGGAAGTTTTACAAGTTTTGGAGATTTGGCACTTTAATTTCTATAATAGACTTAGATATATTTCTATTTTGTATGTTGATGGCTAGAAGCTATTGTATTCTTTTTCTATGAATGGAATGAATATCGTTTCTGATTAAAAAAATAAATAAATAAATTTGAACTTTTTAGACCAGTGGTCTGCTTAAAGAAAGTGTTCCATTTTTTTTCTTTCTTCTTTACACGCTATTGTGTACTTGGAGTAAACGGTAACGAGAGCGTGGTGACTATATCGAGATGTAAACTCTTTAGAATTTTTTTGATCCTGTAAATAGTTCTTATCAAAAAAAAAAAAATAATAATCCTGTAAATAGTTGGGCTTCCTTTTTAGTCCTCTCCACCACCAATATTGGGTCTCGGTTGGGCTTCCTTTTAGTCCTCTCCAACACCAACATGGGAGCTTAGTGGGGCTCATTCTCGGAATAGTAGGCTTTGATCCGTTATTCAATTAGGCCCATGATGGCACGGGTTGCCCATCCCTCACCTCTTCCTCAAAGCCCACATCAGTTGTACCCACCTAACCTTAGAATTCGTTCTCTAATTGATTCCCAAGAGCTGATCCTCAAAAGGAAGAAAAAAAAAGTTAGAAATCAACAAAATTGAAGGGCTGGGAGATGCTCAAGTCCTCTAATTAAGAAATCAATAATATAAGTACTACCATTCATTTTCTTTAAGCCTTTATATAGTAGGACTTTCTTTTGTTCTTGCAACTTCTCGTGGTGGGTACTAAAGGGGATTAATTAATCATCTTGTCATGCAAGAAAACAGAGAGTAGCAAAGGAGCTCCCAACAGTACAAATTATGCATGATACGATACTATAGGTGGGATCATGATTTGAAGTAATTAATTAAAGGACTCGACAGCCAATTTTGTTGTGAATGATATAGACAAATGAGAACCGTTTAGACGACGTGTATGTTTATATGCCAGAATCAATCTTTCTTGACAAAACATATTTTAATATCAAACTCAAAATATATAAATGTTTTGTTTTTTGGGGGGTCAAAATATATAAGTGGAAAGTTTTTGTTTTACACCAACGTTGGATATCATTTTAATCCATTACTCCTATTTTTAGTGCTTTCACATCTAAGAATTACTAGTAGTACTAAACCCATATTTTAATTTGCAGAGACTGTGAATTTGTCATATGAGACACTCTCGTATCCCAAATTCGACCCAGCACAAACGTCCAAACAGACCAATTGGAGTATGTATATAGTAGCAGTCAGGGTCTAAAAGTAGCTAGCCCCAGATAGAGTTGGGGAAGAAAACCATGAAATGCAGCAGTAGTAGTGCATAGCTATCCAAATCGAATTTTGATGCAAATAATTAGCAGAGAATTGGCCAGATTGGGTGGCGCTGTGAATCACGAGGCGGCCCTCAAAGGTGGCGGAACCTAGAATACTCTAACACCGCTAGTAGTACTAGTACTAGTATATTAAGTACTACTCCAATACGTACTTACATCTACTCCAAAAGGAAGTGGTGCTACTGCTACCATGCAAAAACAAACACAAGAGTGCTATGCACTTCAATTACTTCCGTATATCACGCATGAACTTTACCATTCAATAATGGCCTCATCAACTCTTTTGTACCCTACCCGATTGACCGTGTGACTGCGGGCATTTAATTGTTTGTTTGTTGACATAGTATTGCTACATTAATTAGTACACAAAGGGAAGGAAAGTATTTGTATACTAGCTAGTTTATGAAAACTTAGAAAAAAAAATCATTACTTCCTGCTTACATGAGCATCATCCTTAGTATTGAGAAGTATTTTGGATTAAGAAAAAGAGAAAGGAAGAAAAGGGAAAAACAACTAGTCAACTACTGAACCAATACCAATGGCACAGTTCACATTCCATACACAGACAACACAAACATGCACAAAACATACTTAGACGTTTCAACTTATTCACATCAGGGGATAGCTCTCACTTCAATTCCCAAAGCCTAGGCCTTACCTACACCTTACAACCCAACAGGCTGTCCTCTTGTAGTTTCTCAATGACATGGATCGATGCTGCCTTTCCCTTTCCTTTTTTTCCTTCAAATTCAATGGCGTAATTACCCTACGTCCCCATGCAGAGCCATCTCTGGTCCCTGTCATTCCCGAGAATGCAAATACCATTAGGCAACAAAATCACTGCCATTAAAGAACAAACCGGAAAAAAACACACACAAAGGCATTATTGTCTTCGTCTGTACTGCTCCTCCACCACTTTGAACCCAACAAAAGACTAGTAAAACTAGTACTACTACTACGTACCCCAAAGCCTACCCCTAGCCGCTACCCTCCATGTTTTCAGAGACCTCCTTTCACCAATAACGATACGCATGTCAAAACTTTCTCCCTCTCTCTCCCTCATCTCTTCGTTTGACTCTTGATCTAATCTCTTTTAAATTTTACTTTCTTCCCATTATACTAGTATATCTATCTCTCTATATAATGTGCACAAAATCCATGCAAAACGTAGGCCAGAGCTTTTTCTGTCTCCTTTCTTTGTTTCTCCAAACTCTTCCTATTCGCCTGTTCCTTGGACAAAACCTAGCCAACCAATACTTTGGTTCTTTAGTGAACCAAATGGAAGGTGATCTTAATATGGACATGGTTGATCATCATCAATCTGATAGTACTGAATCAGCGGCTCCCGTGAGATGGAACCCAACAAAGGAGCAGATAATCATGTTGGAGAACTTGTACAGGCAAGGGATGAGGACTCCAAGTGCAGAGCAGATACAGCAAATAACCAGCAGGCTCAAGGCTTATGGTCATATTGAAGGAAAGAACGTGTTTTACTGGTTTCAAAATCATAAGGCAAGGCAAAGACTGAAGCAGAAACAAGAGAGCATGGCCTGCATCAATCACTATCTCTGCCCCAGGGCTGCTGCCCATCATCAACCCGTATTTGCTCCTCCTAATTGCCAACGAGGTTACCTATCTTGTTTCTTTATTGTGTTTATTTTATTTCCTTTTAATCTCTTTATGCATGCATAACTAGTCCCATCAATGTGGTGTTAATTATCTGCAAAATTTTTCTTTCAGTTGCTTGCAGTCCACACTATCACCATCAGCAGCCACAAAGCGATTTAGGGCTTTATCCAGAATACCATATGATGATGCTTCCTAGTGTGAAGAGAAGGGCAAGAGCTCAAAAATTGGAAGGAACAAGGGCCTCCTATGCTTTTGTTCGTGAATCTGCCTCGGCCAATGAGTGCAACAATCCTATCCTGATGGCCCCCAATGCCAGAAGGAACCGGAAGAGCTACGGCGACATCAAAGGAAACTGTAACTATAAAGAAACATTGCCTCTTTTTCCTTTGCTACCAACGGGAATGAGTGGACAAATATCAACAACCAGGAATTCTTTTGGATCATCTTCTACAGAGAATTCAATTTCTACTCCTTCCAGCTCCTCTGACACGGCTAATGGCATTGAAGAAGGTTTTGGAAGTGGCGGTAAACCCTTCTTCGATTTCTTGTCTGCAGGACACGATCCTTTTTTGGGTGAATATTGAACGTGGGGGATTTAATTATTTATGTGAGTCTGTGGCTTATGATGTTTAATTGAGTCACTTGAAGTGAAATAATTTGGTTTTGTTTTGTTAATTACTGGGTTGAGATATTCTGCAAGAAGCAAATCAAAGTTTAGTTGTCCCCATGATCTATTAAAACTTTTATGGGATATTGAGTTTTCGTTTTCGAAATTGAAAAATTATGAGTCCTATTGTTAATTATGAGGATGAAATTAAGTTTATCAATAAGGAGCTTATCTAGTTAATTGTTTACTTTATATTGAGGGCAAAACAACCTCAAATGACACTATTGCTATTCAAGAGACCAAATTAAAAAAGCTACGAAATTTATCAATATTTCTATGATTTCAAATAATATCGGTACATGTATGCAGTTTTCTAGGTAGGTGAAATGTTTCAGGTGTAATTTATGTGTAGATAAATATTGTCATAATTCCTTTCAGAGTACCAAATTCATTTTCGAATACTAGTAATTGTCTAATTACTGTGGTCTTTCTATATATCCTATGATTGGCATTAGGGAACAGAAACAAGAACAGGATGGACGATAAAAGGAATAGATTGAGTAGGTTTGAGGAGACTAAAAAAATAACCCTATTAATTGTTGTTGCATAAAGAAAAGACCCCTTATTGTCATTGGTTGAACGAAGGTGGCCCTTTGCTTGTTCCTTCCTCACTTATTTGTTTTCTAAAAATACTACAACATATAAAAATTAATATTTTCAACACTTATTCACGGTTCTATTTTAAAACAAGGACACATAAAAATATCAAAAACAACAAAAAAAGGAACTTGAAGGATTCAGCCGGGCCGACAAAGTCGACCTGATTGTTGGCCAATCCAGAGGCAACCAATCATTTTCTCTAGCAGCTCCGACACCAACAACTGATGGGAAAGCAGATATAAGTACCATAGCATTGCAACATTTTTTTACTAAAATTATAAGTGCTGATTAATTTCTAATGTATAAAAATCGCATATACATTACAAAAACCACCAACTCATCGGAAACTGCAGTAGTGCCGGAGCGCTTGAGTAAATATTGAACGTGGGGGATTTAATTATTTATATGAGTCAGTGGCTTATGATGTTTAACTGAGTTACTTGAAGTGAAATAATTTGGTTTTGTTATGTTAATTACTGGGTTGAGATATTATGCAGGAAGCAAATTAAAGTCTAGTTGTCCCCATGATCTATTAAAACTTTTATGGGATATTGAGTTAATTACTTGTGAGTTCGTTCCTGGCACGACGCTCCTCGAAAATACGGCTCAATTGAGCCTCATAATCAGCTTGGCTTCTCCCGAAACGAGCACTGAAAGGACCTGTTGCACAAGTAATCGCAATACATTCAATTCGACCCACAGTTGGCCAAAAGTCGTGCCGCCATTGTCCTTCGGTCTGTCCAACCGAAATATTATCTCCGCGCCATTTGCCAAGGTAATATATATTGAATCCGGACCACAGTGGATCCAATCCTTCCCGAAACATGTTCCCACTGGCCGCCTCCCTAAAAACTTGAAGGCTCGCATCTTGTAGTGTGTTGTAAAAAGAATCTTCTATCTCTCTGAGCCAGAGTATAAAATCAGACCGGATTCTAATTTGAGAAACATCATTGATTGTGGAGCTTAGCTCCAAACCAAATTGATCATAGACCATGAACTGAATCGTCTGTGGCCAGTAGATACTGTTGAAGGAGTTGAAGGATGATGATGATGATGATGATGATGATGATGGCGGCGGCAACGATGACTACCCCCATTCTTCTGCCCGTGCTCTTTCCCCCCTTCCCGGAGAACAGAGAAGCTTACAATTACGATTGCATTCTGTAATTACAGAAGAAAAACACACAATCACATCTCTTATATTGCAGAAGGATACATATTTATATTATTATATTATAAGTTATACAAGCTAGTATCCGATAAAAGAGAAAGATATTAACATTTTTTTTGGACAGTTGCAGAAGGTGATATTTCAGAATGGGATAACTGTACTATTAAAGAAGAAATTAAATACATCTGATCACGAACTACAAAAACCAAGAACTCACCGCATACTGCGGTAGTGCCGGCTGGTCCCTCAGACAGTCCTGTGCAATAAACCTGATCCTTGAAATTGACTGAAATCGTTGCCCATTCATACCTTTAGTCGAGAAAGAGTCTGCTAAGTAAGCAATTTCCTTTAAACCAGAAATCTGCAACCGTCAACATATAAACCATTAGACAATGCAGCGCATATATAACAGCAAGAAATAGCCAAGTTTCAACTTAAATTTGAGCAATACTCACCGTTCTTTGGAACTCAGATGGAAGAGAAATAGGCCTTCCTACAACTTTACAAGTGATTTCGGAATACCATTGCATATTGCCATTCTCATCTACCCCATATTCACCTTCCACAATATGATTTTGGCGGTCCATCCATTCATTAAGCTCTGATTCAATTTTCCGACACAAGTCCACCCCACCATCAACTCCTCGACCCTTTCTCAGCCATGGTTCAACATCTGCAGGGATGGACTGATGCAAACCATACTGCCTCAAGCAGCGATCAGGAAGGTGTCTCTCTACCTTGTCAAAGCATATGAGCATTGTCTTTGATCTCCCTAATCTCAATGTAGTTCTTATGTCTTTCGGTATCACAGCAGTGTTCATAACTTTGTATGGAACCCACTCAACCTACAAATTAATGTAATGGAAAATTTATTATCGTGTTCTAAAGGGTGAGGAAATGCAAAATAAGAATGAAACTCACATCAGTTGGTTTCAATGTGTCCATTGCCTTGCGGTAAAAAACTGCATCACGGTTAGTTGTTGGCCCACTTTGATTACCCTTCCATCTAAGCACAAACGGGAAATGTTCATCCACATTCAGATGAAAGTGACTCCAACACTGAAAGACCAGGAATTAGTGAGTGCCAGTGCCACAATGGAAGGTTTCTATCATTGCAAATCAGTTGCCAAAGATATAAATCACCTTGTCACATCATATAACATACAACAAGACAAACCATTAAATAAAATGAATTAGAAAAAAAATTAGAACTTAAATCACCTGCAACAATGTTAAACAGCCGCAAATAGTAGCACTTTGAGATTTAAGGCATGCGTTGCCAAGTGCCCTGTACAAGAATGCCAGAGCTGCTGCACCCGAGACATACTTTCCTGCTGTGACGGAATCCCACATTGGAAAGGAAGGGGAAGGTCTTGGGCCATATATACAGGGGTGCTACACACCCTACTAGGTTGACCTTTTGGGGAGAGGGTAATGACTCCGTGACAAGTGGTAGTGGAGCCGACCCGACCCAACTCCGATGTCACGCCAAGCGCTCCGTGGGGACGGAGTAGGCAGGGTGCCGAGTCGACGACGAGGGCGTCGTCGGATTCAGTGGGGGAGAATGTGACGGAATCCCACATCGGAAAGGAAGGGGAAGGTCTTGGGCCATACATACAGAGGTGCTGCACACCCTACTAGGTTGACCTTTTGTGGAGAGGATAATGACCCCGTGACAAGTGGTAGCGGAGCCGACCCAACCCAACTCCGATGTCATGCCAAGTGCTCCGTGGGGACGGAGTAGGCAGGGTGCCCGGTCGACGACGAGGGCGTCGTCGGATTCGGTGGGGGAGAATGTGACGGAATCCCACATCGGAAAGGAAGGGGAAGGTCTTGGGCGATATATACAGGGGTGCTGCACACCCCACTAGGTTGATCTTTTGGGGAGAGGGTAATGACCCCGTGACACCTGCCCCTTCAAAACTCTCAAACAATGGCAGGTACATTACAAGGACTTTATTCCCAGTTGTAGTGGAGAATGTAGTAAGGTAAGCACGGGTGCAGCGCTCAACCTCTTCAACCGGCACATCCTCAGGGCAATGAGAGAAGAACTCTTTCAAGCAACTTAGCTTCACCATCCCGCCAGTTGCATAATTCGAATCTGGCGCCC
Source organism: Turnera subulata (assembly GCA_028386065.3). Lineage (NCBI taxonomy): Eukaryota > Viridiplantae > Streptophyta > Magnoliopsida > Malpighiales > Passifloraceae > Turnera > Turnera subulata. Next base: position 73,421 of record JAKUCV010004695.1, read on the forward strand.
TTCCCAAAAGCCTCTCACAAACCGAGGTGCAAGGCGTATGCGTCACTCCAATAACAGGCTCTCACGTGCCCTAACCCAGCCTCCTCCACCATCTCCATCTGTTTGGGATTCAATTTCCATAAGGCATTCGAGGCAAGATTCATAAGAAACACAGAAATAGGACACAGCACAAAAATCAACTACATGATTGTTACCCAAACAGGGGCACGATGAGCATGGAATTTTATCCCATAGGGAAGGGACCTGAAAAAACAAACGAACATACTAAAATAGAACGATGACAATGCGAAAAACCCTAATTATTATAATCGCATGTACCGGAGCGCTTGCCTCCCGTGAATCTAAAAGAAAGCCAGGTGCCGGTGCCGTTGCTACATCTTCTCCCGGATCCGGCGGTGAATTTGAGCGGCGTCGGAGTTTGATCGAATCTGCCATCATTTTCTCCTTCAAACCCTCTCCTGAGCAGTCGAGTTCCCCTGTAAATGCAAACGACTTGAAGTAAATGCTTTTTTATTTGTTTCTTGAGTGTTACTGCTCTGCTATGTTATTTCTGTTGCTTGGAGGGAGGGAGCGAAATATAGCGGGCGGTTTTGGACTGATAGCGACTGGCGAGGGTATTTTCGTCACTGAAGGAATATAGCCGGGCCCACGAGGAACGGAATTCAAATCGTGTGCGTTAAATTCCGGGTTCAATACATTTTACCTCCCTGATCTTTTGGTCAAACTTAACTTACCCCCTAAAGAAAAAAAAACCGGAATTTAACCCCCAGAACTTTAATATGCTCGGGTTAAGCACCTATGGTTGGACCGATTCCGTTTGAGTTAACTGAGATAACGGGAGGCCGAATGGATAACACGTGGCAATATCTTGACGGTTTAATAATTTTTTATTTTTTAAACAAAAACGAAACAAAATAAAATAGAAATTATTTATAAAAGAATATATTGAAAAACAAAAAAAAAAATTATTTTCTTCCCTTTTCCCCTTCTCTTCTTTTCCTCCTCTGTCGCCTCTCTCTTCCGCCTTCCCCCTCCACCACAAAATCAGAGAACCTAATCAAAGGCTCCTAGACCCCTCCTTTCCTACCCATAGCCACAACAGCAATACCAAGGACATTAATACTACCGAACCATCATCACCACCATGGCAACCAACAACCCACCAAACCCACGGCCAACGCCGGCGTCATATCCCAAAATCAAAAAAAAAATACACAACCGGAAGTCAATTAGCACCAACCCTAAACAATCACAGACAACGAGACAAAATCGGCAGCAACACTTACCCCGACGGGCGGCAAGAGTTGCAAAGGAAGGAGAGAGGTCGGGCGGCACTACCTGCGGCGGCGCGATTCTTGGTAACAGCGGCTCGAGACGTTCCACTCGCGGCTCAGCAGCGACGGACACGAAGTCCACCAGATGAGAGGAGATTGGGGCTTCTAGGCTCGGCAGTGGCCTATGCTCTGCTCCTCGACGGCGGCGATGTCCAGGGCGTCGGATACTGTGTTGCAGAGAGGAGGCACATGTGAGGGAAGAGGTAGAGGGAGTTTGGGTGGAGGAGGAACATGGCGAAGAGGAGGAAGAATTTGGGCAAGAAAAGAGAGAGATGGTGAGGGTAGAAGGAAGAAATTGAGGAAGATAGGGATGTGGAGTTGTGTGGAATCGGAAGGGGAAGAGGGGAAAATAAAGAGGAGAAGGGAAAAAGAAGACAAGAGGAAGAGGGTGGGTGTAGTGGCCATTGATGGTGAGGGAGTAACTGTGGGTTTAAAAAATTGTTATCGTGGTGGTGGTGGTGGTGGTGGTGGTGGTGGTGGTGGTGGTGATAGTGGTGGTGGTGGTGGTGACAGTGGTGGTGATGGTGGCGGCTGTGATGGTTGTGGATTTTTTAAGGAGAGAGAGGAGGGTAGAGGCTGCAGCTGGTTTGTTCGAAAATTTTTGTTGTTTTTACTAATTAGAAAATAGTTTTGAATTTCTTTTCCTTTTTTTCAAAAAAAAAAAAAGAGAGGAGGCGAATAAAATAGTAACCATCAGATGGCCAAGTTTTTTTTTCTTTTCTTCCATAAAACTTTTCAGTATTTCTAAAAAAATATAATAACAAAAAGATACTTCTTTTTTTTCTTTCTTCTTCCCACAAATTAACAAATACCACAACCACCCCCACCATCACCATCATAATTTTATATTCATGAATGGATGGTGAGTAGAATTATTTTTGTTGAGTATATTTTTTTTGCCTTTTTTTGAAAAGAAAACAAATTTTTTTGTTAAATAGATTTTTTTTTACCTTTTTTATTTAAAAAAAGTTTTTGTTGGGTAGAAAAGTTTTTTTCCCTTTTCTGTAAAAAAAGGTAATTCTTTTTTGAATAAAATTTTTCTACCTTTTTCTGTAAAAAACATAATTTTTGTTGGGTAGAATTATTTTTTGCTTTTCTTTGTAAAAAAAAAAAAAATTGGTGAGTAGAACTCTTTTTACCCTTTTTTTGTTAAAAAATATACTGTTTTGTTGAGTATAATTATTTTTTATTTTTATTTTAAAAAAATAATTTTTGCTCATTAGATGAAACACCCCGACTACTATTTACCCGACTAACAATATTTACTGAACAACAGTGCCGACACGTGGCACAAACAGTAAATACAACAGAATAATCCGGCCCAACGGCCCAAAGATAATATCAATTACCCGATCTCGGGTGTAATAACAATTATAGCACAGCGGAAGCAATTTTTAAGAATCACAACAAAAGCATGAATTGAACCATGACGCATACCTGCATAAAGAACAATGAAGCCTGCCGATGGGGCAGGTGAGGGGTGAGATTCTCCATAATCTCACCGACACATAACCTATGATGAATAACATAGCATATACATAACAACAAGAGTACATCATTACGGCATACGAGTAGTGAACAACACACACAACAATACTGCCAAAGAACAAAGTAGACTATGCAGATGTTCACCCCATCGACTATACAATGCACTAACTATAGTGTACTGACTGTACCATACTCCAGTGCCCGACCATGACACCTCAACCCGACTACGTATTGGGTATCCAACCCAGTCTCAACAACCCAGTCTCAACAAACTATATAGTACATACTCTAGTTCTGACAGACTATACTCAATCAACAGAGGTTCCTCATTGCATGGTAACATACTGTTAATGTGTTTGTTGATCTTCTAACCCGGTACCAAATCAATCTCAAAATCACGTGAGCCTCGCTCACCGGGTAGCCGGCAACCAGCACGGACCATACCCGACCAATATCTCAAACCGGTCCCCGGGTAGAATCACAACACAACACGGTAACAGCAGTCACCACAGCAACTCGTAGCCACATCAACAACAATTCTTATTGATCCCGATCTCTGGGTATCGACATACCCTTAGAAATAACAATCAACCAACCGTCGACCACAGCTGACAACCAACGTATATCGTTATCCTATCAAAGATGACAAGTGATACTTACCCGACAATTATCAAAAGAACCGACAATAAACAAAGGACAACTGGCAACCGATGCCAACAACAATAGACTACACAAGACCAACGACAACAACAACACCCACGAACCAGCAACCTATGCCGATCACGGTCAACCGACTATACTGACAACCTTCCAAGGTACGATCATGCGACAACATGCATGTGAACATAACACATCACAGTCCAACAAAGCAAAAACACATTTCAATCAAAGCTGAGCCAAGGCCAAAAGAATGCTTAATTACTTCTATTACCAATTTTATCTTCCGGGCCCTGCCACTGGGCAAGCTAGGAGTCAGACCTGGATATCAACATATTTCGGGTGCCAGACCAAAATCAAGAGAGCCCAGGGATCGACATCCCAAAAATACGAACCCAGGGATAGACATCCCAAAATAGTAACCCAGGGATAGACATCCCAAATAAATCAACGGGATAGACATCCCAAGCATAGACATGCTTCCACAAGAACCCAGGTCAAGGCCACCACAAAACAGTCTTTACCCATCGAGTCAGACCACTACTTCCCAAGTGACATTAAAGTCGTCCACACAATTTCCAATTATCCAATTTCCATTTCCAATATCCATTATCAATTTTCCATGTTCAATAGTCCAACAACAATCACAACACAACATTCAGAGATTCAATATTACAGTCGGAAATCTCAACAGCAATAATCACGACAATCAAATATCCAACAGTGAAAATCTCAACAGTTCAATAAAACAACAAAGCACACAAGTAATTCGGCACATATCAAAGGAAGTCTACTCTCACAATAATTATCAGCAAATATCACAAAGTTATCAACAACAATAACCATAAGATGCAATGGAACCTATGTAGTTCCAAGACCAACCATCCCGGTTATCACGGGTGGAATGACGTATATGCAACCTCACCTGATACTCCTCGGAAGCTGGTATCCCGGTTAAGCCTTGATATCCCTATAATATAACAACAGTAATCACTTATAATGCGCAGACAAAATGATTATGCATGAAGCCGGTTAGGAGTTATTAGGCAGCTTATCAGTTTATTTTATTATTTCCATAGTTATCTTATCCATTTATGTGGAGGTTACTAACAACCTATTTTCCATCCGATATACCATTCATGTCCAACATAGGTTAAAACCAAAACCGAGCGGCCAAGCCGTCATCTCGGCCCTTAGGCTGCTTATGTCAAGAAAGCATATGTACGTACCCTTATATGTAGTGTATGTTTAGGAAAATTATTTGTAGATAGATTAAGTTACGACCCATTAAATACTTATAGTCCATATAACGTAAATAATACTATTCCCGATTAAATACTAAATACCTATATGTTTTTATATACAATAACTATATAATTTCGAAAGCGATAATTATGTTGTAATATTATTTAAATAGTATATCCTATAATAACTCGTTCAATGAAAATTATCTCCATATGAAATTAACGTAGCCAATGTATAGCATAAAATATCTGTGTGAATTTGTAGTTGTATTATTTATAATTAAATATCTACATATATAATCATAAGTACATGTATACACAAAACTATAAGTGTTTAAGTAATGATATAGTCTAACAATATCTAAGCCGGTGAGAATAACTGCAATACATTATACGATATATACATATACTTATAATAGATTAATAATTAAGATAAGGTAATGCCCAATTTTATTTTTACCCAAAGGAAATATAATTAACGTTATAAAAGTATAACTATATATATATATAGCCAATACCATTCTAGTTATTAAAAGTAAAATAGAATAATTATATATGTCTAGGCCTTTTATTGTTATTAGCCCGAGTAAAGCGTAAGTTCGATGATCCGAAAAATAAATAATTCCATGGGCCTTCTTTGTAGCCCAATCAAATTAAAAACATAAATTAAAAAGACATAATTGAAATTAAAGCATAAACCATAAAATTAATATTGGCTTAAATAAATTAAACGTTCGTTTTTCTAACGCCGTTATAAAAATCCGAGTCCGCTTATGTTCATGAAATATCCAAAAGTTCGATTATTACCCAAAGTCCAAGTCCGGGTTCATTGGAAAATTTCCGAGACTTCGCCGGAGTAAACCCGAGACACCGGATTCTCGCCGGATTCCGGCAAGTACTGTTCACAGCGGTCACCCACGCAAAGGAAGCTCCTCAGCCACTGTTCACGGCAGCGGCTCCTCAGCCATTAAAACTCCAGCACCGTGCCACCACGCCCATATTCCGAGCACCAATACCGTCACCATCCCCACGGCCGTTTTCCGGTGACCGGAATTCCACCAAACAACCATATCCACTAACCAAAACACCAACACCCAAGTCCACAGCAACTTCGTCAGCGGCATCATCACCTCCACTAACGGCAGTACCTAACCAAGGCAGTCAACCTACCCACCCATTACACGGCCAGCACAGAAACCAAAAACCCCCAAATCCAAAAAAAACACAAACCAAAAATCCAATTTCAGGAACCCAAAATAATTAATTGAATCCCAACTAACAACAACCCCAGAGGAAGCGTGGAGAAGAGAGGGGAAGGCTCAGCCGGAGACTTACCCAGTCTTGGCGGCGGCGGCGTCGGGTTGGGGAGGAGGACAGAGGCGGTGGCGCGTGTCGCGCGAGGAAGAGAAGGGGTGCAACGGCGGCGGTTTGAGCTCCTCGTCTGGTCGGCGGCGCGACTGGTGGAAGGAGAGAAACGGCGGCGACTGGCAGAGGAGAGGGCTGGGAGGAGAGGAAAGAAGAGATGGTGCGATGGTGGTGTGGTGGTGAAGGATGGCGGCGGTCAGGGGTAGTGGTGCCGGCCTCGTCAGCGAAGGGGAGAGGAAGAAGAGGAGTAAAGGAAGGAGGAAAAGGCGTCAGGTCGGTGGAGAAAAGGGAAGAAGGCAGAAGAGGGAGATGGGGAAGGAAGAGAGAGGGCAATGGTGATGGTGAGGAATCGGTGAAGAGGGGAGAAAATAGAAAAAAGAAAGAAGATGGTGGAAGGTGGGGAGAAAGTGGGGAAAGATAAGATTTAGGAAAAAGAAGGTGGAGAAGGTGGGTGTGGCCGGTGGGTGAGTGGAGGAGAAAAAGAAAATGGGAAGGAGATAAGAAAAAGGAGAAGAAAAAGATAGGGAAGAAAAGAAGAAAAAAGAAAAATGAGAAAAGAAAAGAGAAAGAAAAATGAGAAAAGAAAAGAAAAAGAAAAATGAGAAAAGAAAAGAAAAAGAAACGGGAGAGAGAAAAATTACGACTCGGTGTCGGCAGCATTATTGGTTCGGAAAAAGACTAAAATACCCTCACGTTTATTCTTTGATCCGTTTACGCCACAAGGGCATTTTCGTCTTTTCGAAATTCATCCCGGCCCCGAAAATACAACTTAGGCTCGGAAAATCTGATTAATTCTTCTGAGCGTCGTGGAATTCTCGGAATTGGAAACCGAAGCTCGGTTAGCCGTGTAGAATTCTCGGAAGTTCTAGGTAACCCTCGGAATCGATTCCGAGGCTCGGTTAACGAGGATACTCCGAAACATCGTATATCCTCGGGGATCGAAACGAAGTTCGGTTACTCCCGATAACTTCGGAAAATTCAGTGCGGTAGAATTCTCGAATTACAACGATAAAATTTTATTTACCGTTGTAGGAGTTAAAACGACTCGGTAAAATCTCAAAAATTTTACCCGGGTCGTTACATTAGAATTCTTTTCAGCTTTTTTTTTGTTATTTAAAATTTTTGTTTGCTTTTTTTATTAAAAAAATAATTTTTTTCCATCCATCAAATGGCTAGAATTTTGCCACATGTCAACTATTTATGCATTCAGTTAAATTCAATTAACGGGACTTAAATTGACTAACGGAAATGAGGTTAATTGTGAATTACTAAAGTTCAGGGGGTTAAATTCCAGTTTTTTTTCTTTAGGGGGTAAGTTAAGTTTGACCAAAAGATCAGGGGGTAAAATGTATTGAACCCCGTTAAATTCCATTTCCATCGCGTTTGGGCCGATTTGGAGAACAATGTAGGATTTTAATCTCAGCTGCTATGTCCAAATTACCCTCCGTATTCAAAATCCTCTAATTAAGCACCAGAAATAGGAATTTGGGCCCAGGGGATCCACAATTGATATGAAATGGGCTTATCCGCTCCAACTAATAAAACCTAGTTGGGCCGAGTATCTCTCATCCCACTTCCTTTGTTCAACACTCATCCTTCTTCAAATTGCTTAGCCTTCACACCATGAAGGGGGCAACAGTAAAAAAAAAACTTTCATGGCTAGGGAAAATATGAAGCTTATCCTTCCTAGCTTATGTACTGAAATAATATAAGGTTAGCAGGCTCGTTCCCAAATTGGGGACGATAATGTACGATTCTGGGTTAGTTGGCTCTATAGATTAAGCTAGACGTTGCAAAGAAAGCCATAAAAAAAAAAAATGAAGCATCATGATGGCTAGGACAAATATGAAGCTTATCCTGTACTGAAAATATAAGGTTAGTAGGATCATTCCCACATTGGGGACTATAATGTATGATTCTGATTAGTCTTTCCTTAACAAAAGATGAAGAACACGTCATTACTCCGAAACCACGGTGATTTTAGATTAGTGGGCCGTCTAGATTAAGTTAGAAGTTGGAAAGAAAGTCAAAATAATATGTAACATGTTATGTTGGCATAAAAACACAAAAGATGATGAAAACCATAGAATGACCACAGTTGCTTTCAATTAGGCCTGTTTCAAATTGTATTATTTAATCCAATGAACCAAAAACATGTGGCTGCACGGGTGTTAGGCAGGATTTTGACTAGCCTCTTGAATTAATAGTGAGCTAATCCAACACGTGCACTGCCTGCATTGCCTATTTGCCTCCCTTACACGAATAAATAAAATTTCTCAATTTTAAAGGATTTGGGTCCCCTGAAACTTGCTTTTTGCTCAGTGGAGGTGGTGCCTTTTCTCTGTGGTGTGACAACGATCAAGGATTTTTTAGAGGGCCGCCAGCACTAGCAGAGCAAACTAGAGTCAGCTAATGAAAGTTCTTAATTTATACTAATCCAATCCCTAAACAAATATGATTAGATTTGAGGAATGTTGCTGATTGGACAAGGCCCTTTTGTTTACTTCCTTAACACACCCCCAGATATCTTGATTTTACCAGGGGAATGAAGATTCTTGATTTTGCATACCAAACGAAAACGACAAGAAGAATTGTTCAATGATTTATGCTTTTATAAAACTCATTTCTCAATGATGTTGACCGCATCAGTATGTATCTGGCAAATTAAGCTCTCCATTTTTTTTTTTTATCAAACACAGGAAAGAGTAATTGCAGGCTCGTGACAAATCCTTCTTAATATATAAAATTAAGGTAAGATTCTCATATCTTTTTTTGCCGTGGTCATAAGCTTTTTTCTTTATTGGTTTATTAAAAGAAAGAAAAAGCCCCCTAGAAGATTTTTGTAAATTGCAGGATTTGGATCCTCTTATATAATGAAAGGAAGAAGACGACTGAGGTACAAGTGTTATATAACAACTATATCAGCCTCTAATCATCTTCTGGGGTTAAGGTTAAACATCATATGTGCCAATGGAAAACCAAACAATTAACGTAACATCTTGTGGGCTAACATATAGTTATTATTCACTTGATTGGTGTTAAAAGTATCAACCTCAATTTGCCGTCTTGACAAATGGGTCAGCCAAATGACATAAGTTGTTGAGACAATACAAGATTACCAACCCAATCATGTCTCCACTAGTCACAAGATAACTTCTAAACTCCTCTTTTTCTTTTTAAAAAAAAAAACATAACTTCTGATAACTCCATGCCTTAAACTTTGTCACGTGATGACCTAATCCGACAATATGGTCTTAACTAACGATAAGCGCCAAAAGAATCAGTTTAGATGTAGTTGAGAGGAATAAAAATGAGGGTATCTTAAATTGCACTAAATTACACATGAATGACATTATCAAGGGTTGGTCTCCAACTAAACCTATATAAATCTGATTAAACGATCATGATTGTTTTGTTTGGGTGGTTAAAATGTAGTACCTTATAGTTTCTCCCCACCATTTTTTTAACATGTCTTTCCCATCAAATTGAGGTCATGGTTGTAGTATCATGGCATCTTATTCACATACACAGAAGAGAAAGGTGTGGGGATTATTGAATTTGAAGTTAATGCATGCAGTGGCCTTCTGTGCACCCCATTTCAGGACCCCATGCTTTCATAATTTTGATTTTTTCTTGAAGTACAAGCTAGGAAAAGGTTGACACTTATCTCCGCTACATTGTATGCAGCCTAGTGCAGAAATATCCTTAGTCTTGGATCCCATCCTAAAAGAAAAAGAAGCATCTCTAACTAAATAAAATTAATGGGATAACAAATGAATAATGAGACAATAATTAATCACTTCTCTAATTTGGCAGCCTCAAGTTAGGTTAAACAAAGCCCTTCACCTACAAGGGTAAGTAAGACGACAAAAAAAATCATTTTAAAGCAACTCATTTTTTTGTCACCATCCTACCAATTGTTGCATACAAAATGTGGTGAATTGGTCATAAAAGTTGAACCGCATTTTCATATTAGTGGTCCCCCATTTTGCAACACCGGAAATCTGATTCCTACAAAACTATAAGCAATTGCCGAATCAATATTATATATATCAATTGCATTTGGAGAGGATATATACATATAGTTGATTAATTATTTAATTAATAACTATAAGCAATTGCCTTACCATTATTCCATATATAGAGCTCTTTCTTTTGTTTACCTTTTCTTCTATCTCTTCGTTGCTTTAGACTTTTCCAATCCCCCACCATTAAAGCATCCATGGAGCGTTCTACTACACAGGAGCCTCATGTCCAAGCTTCAATGGACATGGTGAAGTAACAAGGGGCATCAATTGTCTCATATGGGCCTTGAATATGTGTCACTTCTAGGGTTGGTGAAATGGGTGGACCCAACTGATTTTATGGATGTGGGGGCCGAAATGAACTGTTTTTTTAGGCCCAACTGCTCCTCACATTCAACCATACACGTGTGTGTTGGTGTTGTCATGGTACACGTGTCACTCTCACACACAGTTCCTCACTCTTACCCCTGACGGTGAATTTTGGGTTTTAACTGTTACACTCGCACCAATATTTATTTACACTAAATAACTAATTTCCCTACTGCTTTCTTAATTTTATTTTTCTTATAAAAGGCTTACTAAATTTGGACGAGGCTGCGCCAACAAGAATACCTAAGCCAATATTTACACTAAATAACTAATTTCCCTACTGCTTTCTTAATTTTATTTTTCTTATAAAAGGCTTACTAAATTTGGACGAGGCTGCGCCAACAAGAATACCTAAGCCAATCCAAGCTTTAGTTTAGGTGCAACAACTTCTAATTGACTTCTTCCATTTGTTTATTAAAGCTAATTAAATAAATTTCAGAATCAAAGTTTCTGGTGAGAACTTAAGCTAGATAAGGTGCAACAACTTCAATTTCACTACTCCCTTTTGTTTATAATATAAGGCTAAATAAATTAGAATCAAAGTTTGTGGTGAACTTGAACAAGATAAATATTGAAAAGGTGTTCATAGAATTAAGGGAGCTTCTAAGCTACTTAAACTTAATAATGAGCAACGAACTATCTTAAACAAAATTCATAAATTCAAAATCAATACGCGGCTTAGAAGTTATTATGATGTCTAATAGTGACTCCCTTCTAGACAAATGAGGATTTGAATTCAAAACGGGATGGTAATCATTCATTGGAATTATAGTGATCATAGGCAAAGGTGATTGAGTCAAAAACAAGGCACAAATAACAAATTCAATCCAGCTATTTGTCACTATTGTGTTATCTTCATTTTAAACCCTCCATCCAAAGAAACAAATCTGCTCCATAAACTGGAAAGACGTCAATAATTTAGATGTAACGTCGATTGTCTCTCAAGAATCTGTTTTTTTTTTGTCGAAACCGGGAACGATGTATATTAAATAGACATCAAAATACACACAAATACAAACTGATGGGGCTTAGCCCAGATTGTTCATATCCCTCATGATGAGGCTGTTAATTACAGTTGGAGGGCTATGTAAGAGAGTTAATCCCTGGTTAAAAACTAAAGAAACAGGGAGTAACTTGAAAGCAACTTCGTTAGCCTCTGAGGAAACAAAGGAGATGGAGGAGGGTTGCAGAGTTGCTAGTATGTCTTTAATATCAATGACTAGCGCTTCTAAATCACTTCCCCATTCAAAATCATCAAGCAACCATTGTGTAATGGCGACGTTGGAGGACTCTAAAATGAACGGTCGTCCTCCTGCAGTTTGCATTAGTCGTAAGCCCTGCAAAATAGCTAACAAATCAGCTCTTATCATAGAGCAATGCTTCATCTTGAATAAGAAACCCACGATCCACTGGCCAGCATTATCCCTACACACCCCACTTAGAATAGTATCACCATTTGGTTGTAAGATGCCAGAGGCCACATTCAATTTCCAGACACCAAATGGAGGCACCTGCCACATGGAAATGTTCTGAGTTCTCAAAAGTTTGCATCCTTTACCACTCCTAATTTGTTGGTGTGCTAGAGAATAGGAATTGACCAAAGTCATGATAACTCTAGAAGGGTTGATTACAATGTCCATCTCTGGCTCAAAGACAGATTGATTCCGCCAAAGCCAAATGCGCCATACAGTGATGACAAAAACCATAGGCCAATTGGCCAGCCTGCTTTTTGCTGAAAGATTATGCAAGATCCAATTTTGCACATCAAGAGTGAAGAAGGTGGGATCTAGACACTGGTTACTTACTGCTTGCCAAATATCAGCTGCAAAAACGCAATCCCTAACTGCATGTAAATTAGTTTCAGGAAAGGTCTTGCACCGTGGACACAGGTTTGAGTCTGACAATTGTCTAGTCCATCTTTGGTGGTTGGTCATAAGGCGCCCATGCCCCAATAACCAAAGAAAAGAGCATAGCTTCAATGGGCCCTTCCATTTCCAAATAGTCACCCATAGGTGTTGCTTCTGTCCCCAATTCTCGGCTTCAAGCATTTCATAGGCTGAGCGGACAGAAAAAATACCCTTTGAATCTGCTAACCAGAGAGGAGAGTCCTGACCCCGTTCAAACTGAGGGGGTGGGAGAGAACAGATTCTCTGGCAAATCTGAGAAGGTAAGAAAATTCTGAAGGCATTCCAATCCCATTGTACACCATCTATTACATAATCAGCTACAGACAGCAACAGTGAATTATCCGGGATGGTAACAGAACTCTGAGCCAATAAGGTGGTTCCATTAAACCATCTATCAATCCAGAATTTAGATATTCGCCCATCTCGCACCTTCCAGCCCAATCCATCTCTAAATCTGGGCCAACAATGATAGATAGCCTTCCACAAATTTGAGCCAGGCTTCGGTTTCAGCACCAAAGGGGCAAGCCCTTGATCCTTAAAGTATTTCTTCCTAACCACCTGAACCCAAAGGGAATCCAAGTCCGTCACTAATTTCCAAGCCAGTTTCATGGCAAAAGCTTCATTCATACTTCTCAACTTCCTCAAACCAACACCCCCACAAACTTTGGGTACACAGAGGGTATCCCAATTTATCAAGTGAATCCTTCGATGTTCTGCACTAGAGCCCCAGATAAATTGTCTGATGGTTTTGTCAAGACTATCACATGTGCTCCGGGGAAGACGCACAGTCTGCATGGTATACAGGGGAAGGGTCGAAAGTACAGACTTAGCTAAAGTAATTCTCCCGGCCAGAGAAAGACGAGTAGCTTTCCAGCCCGAGAGCTTGCTATGCACCTTGTCTGTAAGATAAGCAAACGTTTTCTTACAAACCCGAGAGTGTAGGACGGGCACCCCCAAGTGTCGCCCTAAATCCTTAGCCCTTTTGAAACCAAAAAGAGCACTGAGTTCCTTAGCCCTTCTCTTCTTGACATTTGGAGAGAAAAATATAAAAGATTTTTCTTTACTTACTTTCTGGCCTGAGACGCTGCAAAAGTGAAGTAAACAATCTTGGATAACCTGCACCTGATCTAAAGAGGCTGCGGCAAATAGTAACAGATCGTCCGCAAAGAAAAGGTGCGAGATTTTGGGTCCTCCCTTGCTGGTCGAAAAGGGGATCCATCTCTTGTTTTGTGTCGCCAGGGCGATGAGGTGGCCGAGCCTCTCCATACACAAGACGAAGAGGTATGGAGAGATCGGATCACCTTGTCTAATTCCCCTTGAGGGTTTGAAAGCTTCCAAAGTCTCTCCATTCCAGCATACTTGTAGTGAAGATGTTGAGACACATTTCATAACAATAAGAACAAGCTCCACCGGGAAACCAGCCAATAAGAGTGTCTCCTGGATGAAGTCCCAATTCAATCTGTCATAAGCTTTCTCCAAGTCAATTTTAATAACCATGGCTCCAGTTTTATCCTTTTTCCGGCGCATTGAATGAACTATCTCTTGAACAATAGTGATATTGTCCGTGATGTGCCTTCCGGGAATAAAACTTGACTGAAGGGGAGCTGATAACTCACTGAGTAATGGTTTGATCCTATCTGTCAGCAATTTAGTGACCATTTTGTAGACAACATTACACAGGCCTATCGGTCTGAACTGTGTGATGCGCTCCGGTTTCTCAATTTTGGGCAGCAGTACGATTAGTGTTTGATTAATCCGTTCATCCCACCACCCATCTTCAAAAACTGCCTTGATCATTTTAAAAATACTAGGCCCTACAATTTCCCATTGTGTTTGGTAAAAAATTGCATGAAGTCCGTCTGGGCCCGGTGCTTTGTAAGGTCCCATGTTCATAACACAATTCTTTACCTCCTCCAAAGATACAGGATCCAATAAGGCTGACATTCTCTCTTGGTGAATCAGTGGGAAGAGATTAGGGATGGGGAAAATAGATTGGAGGGGAGCCTCGGCTGTGAATAAATTTCGAAAGTATCCACTCGCTAATTCCTTTAAAGCTGCAGCATTCGACTGCCAAGTGCCATTCTCATCTCGCAGGGCTTCAACCTTATTTCTTCTTCTTCTGATGATGGTCGAGGCGTGGAAAAAAGACGTATTCCGGTCACCATCTTGAACCCATTTTGCTCGGGATTTTTGGGCCCAATAAATTTCTTCTTGGAGAAGAACACTGTCTAGTTCTAATTTCAACTCACTTTCCAGACTGGACAGGAAGATGGAAGGCTTATTCTCCAAGAATTTCTGTATACCTTCCAACCTGGCCAACAAACGCCGTTTCCTTCTATGGATATTTCCAAATACTGCTTTGTTCCAGAACTGGACTTCCTCCCCAAAAAGTTTAATAGTCTCCGCTAGTGGAAGATTAGGGTCCCAAGTGGTCTTCACAAATTGCTCGAAATCTGGGTGTGTTAACCAGGCCCCTTGAAATCTAAAGGGTCGGTTAGCCTTCGGTGGCCTAGGACCACCATCTTTAACAAGGATAGGTCTGTGGTCTGAACACATATATGGGAGGAGAGACACATATGCTTCTGGGAAGGCTAAGCGCCATACAGCATCTGTTCTGGGAAGGCTAAGCGCCATATATGGGAGGAGAGACACAAAGCTGATATTAGAGAGAGAAAATTCTAGAGAGATAAGCTCTGTCTTGGGTGTCGTGCCACCTTGTCTTCTTATCTTTTCCAGTACTTTTCTTGCCGGAAGAATGTAAATTCTGGTGAGAAATTAGTGCTTTTCTTGTATTAGTTTCAGTTTTTGTGTTTGCTGTGCCAATTTTTCTTTATTCCCTATGAGTGGAAGAGATCGTTCTCGTTCAAGGGAGCGAGGAGCTCCAATTCCAGCACCTAACTTCCCCCAAACGGAAGTTGCTCCGGATCCTATTCCCACCACACCAGTCACGGTGAGAGATGAGGAGATGCGAGACGAAGCCACCGATGAGTCTGATGTGAATCGAAGTACTAAGAAGGTAAGACTCAAAGCCCCACAACCTTCAGATTCTCAGTTCTGTGACCTCACTACTGAGGCTTCTCGTCCTAGCTATAAGGACAAGGTTACTGCTGGGGCAAAGGAGACCGTTGAATCTGACCCCTGGGAGGCAGAGGGAGAGGTGGATTATGAAGATGGGGATGTTACTGTTACGGTGGTGGATGGAGAGGAAGTGGTTGTTCTCTCGGATGCTTTCAAATCCCGGCTAGAGAAGCCGTGGCAGTTTGCAGTAGTAGTTAAATTACTAGGCAGAGCCATTGGCTATCGAGCTCTTCAATCTCGTATCCAAAATTTATGGAAACCTATCGGACCCTTCAAAATCATAGACATGGAGAACAATTATTTTGTAGTGAGGTTCTGGGATCAAAATGACTTCTACCATGCTCTGTTGGATGGTCCTTGGACAATTTATGGGAACGCTCTCTCGGTCCAACCTTGGCACCATTCCTTCCGAGCCTCAACTAACCAGATCTCCCGTGCTGTTGTCTGGATTGAATTCCCCGATTTTCCCCTTGACAGGTATCACACGCGAGTCTTAACAATGCTGGGCAATAGGGTGGGTAGTACGGTGAAAGTTGACATCAATACAGAGAACCCCTCCCGGGCTAAGTTTGCGAAGGTCGCAGTTATGGTGGATCTAATGGCTCCTTTGAAGGGTACGGTCAATCTAGAGGGGGAGACATTTCAAGTCAGATATGAAGGCCTGCCGGATATCTGTGGCAGGTGTGGTAGAGTAGGCCATGGTTCTTTTGCCTGCCCAGATGCTGTTCAACCGGCGCAGGAAGGAGGCAACGCATCTTCAGCTCCAATGACAAGCGGGTTACCTGCAAACAACAATAAGAGTAAAGTCGTGGTTGGAGAATGGATGAATGCCCCTCGGCGTATAAGGAAAATAACCAAAAGGCAAGTGGATGGGTCTCCAGTCGGACAACAGCAACGCACCTCTGATGGTATGAGCAACCGATTTCATGCTCTGTCTGAGGACTCTTCTCTGGACCCGGGTAATGTTTCTTCTCTGCCTCACCAATCCCCGGCCATCCCGGCCTCAGTTATTTCCCCAGTGGGTCAGCCCTCATCATCTAAGCCTAATTCTCACAAACACCCAAACCAAAATGCTAAACACCACGCCCAGCCAAGGAGAGCCCAAGTTGGCCCAAGATTCCCCCTTAAGGATATGTCCAATACCCCTACAATTACACATACCAAGAACCAATCATACCCATCTAAACCCAAGCCTAGCAACCAAAAATCCATCTCAACCCAAGTTACGTCTAAAAGTCCAATAATCAATACAACCCACGCCCAACCTCTACCGAACCACACCGTTGTAACCCTCCATGAATCCACCCATTCCACATTAATACCATCTTCTTATGCCCAACCAGGTCTCACCTCGTCCCCAGTTCCAGCCAGACCTACACCCATACTCCATGAGCCAATCTCACCCAAAAAACCACCAGACCCGAGGTTACCTGGTACATCAAATTTGAACTCAGATTTCGAGTCTGTTATATTCGAATCATCAACACTCCCAGTAAATACCAATTTCCCGAGAGCCTCAGGCCCGGTTGTCCCTGACCCATCTGCTGACTCAGATGACATGATTGTGGAGACCACGGTCTCCCCTCCAGCTTAGCCTGCAGTAGCTTACACTGCAATTTTCCCTCGATATCCAATTTTATGATTCCCGTGCTGTCTTGGAATTGCCAGGGGGCTGGCAAGAAACAGTTTGTTAGACATTTTAAAGAGTTATGGGATACTCACAAACCGGAAATTGCAGTGGTTGTGGAACCTCGGCTGAGTGGTGTACAAGCCGAGAGAGTGATTAGGAGACTAAAGACAAGTAGGTCTCACCGAGTAGACTCTAGGGGGTTTGCTGGTGGCATCTGGCTATTGTGGAATGAGGAGCGAGTGGATGTTCAAGTGCTATTTTGTCATAACCAATTCATACATACGCAGGTCGCTATAGGAGGGATTTCTTTCCTTCTTACCGCGGTCTATGGCAGCCCGCAAGATAAGTGGAGACAATTCCTCTGGCAAAATCTGGAACTGCTAGCCAATAATATTGCACTTCCCTGGCTCCTTGTTGGAGACTTTAATGCTGTTCTCGCTGGGCACGAACGCAGGGATACCCTGGGCCGCCCTGGGCTGGCTACCAGAGCTTTCCAATCTTGTGTTTCAGCGACACAACTTATGGATTTAGACGTGGTTGGTGGGAAATTTACCTGGAAAAGGGGCAGACAGCAAGGTAGGTTGGACCGGGCTCTCTGTAATGCTCTCAAGAATCTGTTCTTTCCAGCAGAAAAAGGTCTTTAATTACGTGGAGAATATCATTTCCTGATTTATTCCTTGATGAAATTATGTGTAACAATAAGTTTCTAGGATTATGATGTCCACGTCTTTATCTTGTCATCAATCAACTAGCACTGCACTTTGTCACTCACTAATAATAATCCACTAAACCTAACATTGTTTACCCTGAAAGAGCAAAAAACCTAACACTAAAAAAGTACTTAAATAGATAAGTACTAAAAACATTACAAGAACAATGTATTAAAAAATTTTCCAGTTCTATTTATATTTCCTTTTGCAGGGAGAAGATAAAATAAAAGTCGTTTTTCTTATATGTTTTGGACCAAAAAAAAAAGAAAATAAAAGTCCTTTTCTGTCAATTCATGTTTGGAAATACCAAACTTCTCCCTACATTCATCAACAATTCACAACATTACCCCTCCTACTTATGCATCACCATTACCACTTCTCTCTGTCAAAGAAAAGAAAAAAAAAGTAAACGCAACCGACAACCACCACGCCACGTACAATTTGGCTCTGCTACATCTGCAAATGTTGCAAGAAAGAGAAAGACACATAAACTACTGTGACCTTAGAGAGAGAAGAGATACTGTATTAACTGTTATAATTTATGTCTTGGGGGTATTGTGACCTTGATGATTGTAAGGAGTAGAACTAAGTAGTGCAAGAACAGGGCATGGAGAAAAAGAGAGAGAGACAGAGAGAGTGGAGTGCTTTTTCTTGAACACGAAACAGCTTGTCTCTCTCTCTCTCTCTTTCTCTTTGAAGATGGGCCCATATCAATGCCAATCCCAAAACCAACTGTCACGTATTCTCCCTCCACTGCTAGTAGTACTACTCCTCTAACAAAGAAAGGAAAAACATTGTAAAGCTCTCAACTTTCACTTTCCACACTTGTCACCACCTCCACCCCTTCACTTTTCTTTTTCCAGTCTTTAATGGCTGCCCGTTTCAGAAAAATCAGCCCCTAAAAAATAGTGGGTCGGTGCCTGATAGGAAATTTAGGCTCTCTCTCTCTCTCTCTCTGTCTCGTAGTCTCTTTTCTGGTTGTCAAAAAGATACTCACTATGGCTATCCTTAGAGAAATGGAAGAGCCTTGTTTTCAGCATCACATGTGGTTGTTTGGAAATTGAGAACTACCCGGAAAACTCCTATCTGGGTTTATTTTGTTTTCCGCTGCAAGCTTTGATCTTTGTTTTTTAGTGAAAATTTGGTTAGAATTGCAGTTTCATGAGAGCTTTGAGGTTTCAGTGTAGTGGAAAATAAAGGCCTCCACTTGCAGTATACGCTTGTAATGCGATTGGTCTTTACGGTCAAGGGAAGATCAGGCTAATCTTAAAGCTTGAAACTTTGTGGAGGAACTTCAGGCACTGGTTAAGGCTTGTGGAGGAGAAGTGAAGGCTTTTGATACCTTGGCATACAAATAAAGCTTGGAACTGCCTTGAGCTTGACGCTTCTGGGAAGCTTCAGTTGATGAAATTGGAATTTTTGTCAAATTCCCCTTTGGTAGTAGTGTACCCAGCCGCATTGTTGCTCTTCTTGGCTTCATCGAATAGAGGCAACAAAATCATCACCGGCATAGCAAAAAAAAAAAATAGAGTCAAAGCCCTGATCCTTCTCCTTCACTTTCTCTCTAGAGACAAAAAGTAAAGGATCGAAGAAAACAACCCAGCCCCCTCAACCTCTTTCCTCTATCTATCTCTTCTTGATTCCTAAACCCCTTCAAAGGTAACTTCACTTATGATATTTGTTAAGAGTTATATTATCAAGTTTTTTTGTTTCTTTTTCTGTAGGAGTGTGTTTTGACTTTACTTTATCTGTTGTCTTCTTCTTCTTCTTCTTCTTTCATTTTCCTTCCCTGTTTTCTCATCTTTCAATACACAGTAGGCAGCAGTTCGCTACAAAATTTTTGGATTGCGTTATAAATCACAAAAGATTTCATTTTTTGTGGGTTCCCGTTGATTCCTCTGTTTTGTTTATCTTTGCAATTATATGATTTTTCTAATTTCTCTGTATGTGATAAGCATTTTTTTTCTCAATGCAGTTTATAATATAAAGATATTAAAGTGGTTGATGTAGTCAGCGGCACGAGTAAGATAGCTTGAAGAAATGCAAAGCAATATCGTGCTGCCAATTGAAATAGTGTGCAGTCAATAACAGGGCAATTGGTGGGCCAGCAGATGGGGGTGCTCCCTGGTTGATTCATCTTCACTGCCAGCCCAATTTCTGGATCAATCCTAGGTTTGTTTCTTGTAACTAATCCCCTTTCACATAGTTAAGTGAAGATAAGTAAGTTCCAATGTTTTCCAACTCTAATGAAACTTTTTATTTTCACTTAAAATTTTTCTGGAATCCAAAGAAATCTTATTTGAGTCAAGCTCGAGCTTTTAATGATCCTATTGTTGCAAAAAAGTGTATGAGAGGCGAATCTCATTATTTTTTTTGTTTGTAGCTACGTGCTAGTTTAATGTGTTGTTTAGTGATGAAACTTGCTACATCATGAAAGCAGGGTCTATCCTTCTTCAGATCTTGAAGTGGTGCATTTGTGAGAAGCTTTGGCCTAACAAGTCCTATCATACTCGAGAAATCCTCGGTTCAGTAATGGCGAAGAGATCACAGAGACGCCCTGTGCGATATGAAAGAGACCAATCAGGCTGCATGTGGGGCTTAATTAGTATGCTTGATTTTCGCCAAGGCCGGCCAAATCAGAAGCTGATTTCAGATAAAAGACGTGGAAGTAGGAATGCTGGTACGAACTCCTACTTGCTGGTGAATCCTTGAAGTCACTATACCCTTGTTGTCTCATTGCCATTCCTGCACATATATGTTGAACTTTGCCATAGTTTTCTGCATGACAAAGGATTGTGAGTGTCTGTGAGGGGATGGATATTATGTGAAATTAGCACGAGTGTAGTGTAGTCAGGAAATTGATGTGATCTTTTAGCTGAAATATTGAATGATTCTTCACAAAGGAATTAATCACCAATGTGCTTACAAAGTTACAAAGATAGTGCTTATCAATAAGGTTTGAGTACTCTTGCCACAAGTTTATAATTCTTTCATATTGACTAAAATTTCTCTTGCCTTTTGAAGCTGGTGCAAATGCGAAAAAGAAGCTTGTCAGTCCTGATGAAAATTGTCAAGGCACCCCTGTAAGTGCTCTCAACTCGCAAATACAAGCTGAATCATGCTTTTGATGTTAATTATTAACAATGCTAATGATGATGGTTACAGTGATCTTAAACCATTAGCTGATGGTATAGCAAATTGTCTCTATTACAGGATAGTGTAGAGAGCACCCCGGCAGCAGCTACTAATTCTGGTTCTGGTAAGCCAAGTGTGAAGAAACTCTTGGAAGAGGAGATGTTCAGTGAGAAAAACATTATGGAAACAAAGAATGTTGAAGCAGAAATAAGACGGTCTAATTCAGAACTTGGAGACCAGAAAAAGAAGAACCATAGAAGAACAAGGAATAGAAGCCGCACAAAAAGTTGTGAATTACCCTTGGAAAGTTTTGATGCAATTGAAGGATTGGAATCTGAACAGCCTAGGATTCAGGAGAGAAAGAAGAAATCTTCAAAAAGTCTTGATATAGATGAACTAATGGAAGAATTCTGCCAACAGATACATCAGAAGGGTATTAGTTGCACGAAGCATGATCAGAAGGATGAACTTCATCTGCTAAATCATGACAGTGTCAGCTCTGATGAAAAAATGAGAGAAGCAATCAAATTTATAATTGAAAAACTCATTAGTGGGAAGCATCTCGGAGAAGATGAGAACCTCCATCCCTCGAAAGAAATCAGGGATGCACTTCAAGTTCTAAGTTCAGATGAGGAATTCTTAATGAAAATACTACAAGGTCCAAAGTCCATAATGGCAAAATACGTCCAAAATTTGTGGAGTGTTCAGGGAGAGAAAGATGAAGATACCAAATCACTTGCGGGATCTAACTTGTCAGAAATGGACTTGAAACAGTCTGATGAGGTTGTGTCGTGTAAGCAGCGCAAATTTTTCAGAAGAAAGTCCAAATCTGGTGGCAAAATCCCAGCAACAGGAGATCAAGAATCTCAAACTTCAAATAGAATTGTTATCTTGAAGCCAGGACCTGCATGCATACGGAATTCTGACACTGACGGCAGTCTTGGGTTGCCTCCTGAATCTGAATTCATTGTTAGAAATAAAGGACCAATGGAGAGAATAAGTTCTCACTTCTTTCTTGCTGAAATCAAGAGAAAGTTAAGGCATGCCATGGGAAAGGAGAGGCAAGGGATCTCAGCTGACGGAACTTCAAATAGGTTTCCTAACAAAGGATTCAAGGAGAACCCTGGAAGGAATTCCCCAAATAAAGACCATTTCTTTATTGAAAGAATTGTCAAACTCCCCATGGGTGTCAAAAAGAGAGGCAAGTCTGCTAACCTGGATGAATGTGAGTTAGGTACAGAAGATGAAACAACCAATCATTCCTGTCAGCAGTTGTCTAACATCTACATCGAGGCCAAGAAACACCTCTCTGAAATCGTGAGCAGCGAAACTGGGGATGCTGACACTTCAGGCAGAGAGGCTCCTAAAACCCTTGGAAGGATTCTTTCACTTCCCGAGTACAATTCTTCTCCGGTGGGGAGTCCTGGAAAGGATTGGGAGCAAAGGTTTGTGACTGCACAGATGACATTATCAGTCCACAACAAATTTCAGAAACAAGACGAAGGAGTTTGTTGTCAAGGGCCATCAACTTCAAACGTTGAGACTCAGTCAAGTGTTTCTGATGATAGGACTGATAATGAAGCTCAAATTCCTCGTAACCCAGATACTAACCCCTCAGCTGAACCCCTTCATGACAAAGAAACAGATAAAACATCTTGTAACCATGAGGATGAGGCAACTCCTGAAGGTACTTTTTCTTTTTTTTTTTGATGCTAAGTGTGATGTTATTGCGAAGGTACTTTTTCTTAGTGTTAGTTGTATAATCCAATGTGAGAATTGATGGATAGACAACTTATGTCCAACATTTGTCCCAGTATATGGCCTCTTATAATTCTTTTGCAGGTGATGTGGAACTTGCAAATGCAACAGAAATTGTAATCCAGGAAGAGAGAAACAGCTCGGATTCACTCTCCGAATCAAGTGTCTCTTGTCTTGCCAGAGATGATGAAAATGGTGATATACCTGAAGTTTCTGATGCAAATGACAGTTCTACATGCTTGAAGCGCGTATGTTCCTTTACTGGCTTGGCTGTTTCTGCAAGTACTTCCTCTTGTATCCATCCTAATTAACAACCTTACTGGTGTATTTTCCAGGACCCCGACGAGGAAAGTCAGCCTCCTTCTCCAACAAGATCTCCGTCCACCTCATCACCAACCAACAAGTTTAACGACCTTGAGGGTCCTCCTGAGATACCAGACCGACCAAGCCCTATATCTGTTCTCGAGCCACTATTCACAGAGGAGGATGTCAGTCCAGCAAGCACCAGAACCCGGCCTGGTAAGCTTACATACGAATGAATTTTCATTTTTCCGACAATTTTTCATTCCATGGCTTATCTAGTAATTTCATTTTTTCCCTGCACATTTTCAGTTGAACCACCAGTACAACCTTTGACAATTCGGTTTGAGGAGCATGACTCTCCTTCTCTGGATATAAGCATTCATTTGAAAGCTTGTACAGAGGACAAGAAGCCGGTTTTTGAGTTTGTAAAAGTAGTTTTGCAGGTCTCTGGTGTGAGTTGGGATGAGTTCTATATCAGGTCACATTCCTCTGAGCAGCTGCTTGATCCATCAGTATTGGTTGAGGTAGAGTCCTACTCCAGCCAGCTTTGTGCAGATGACAGGAAGCTTCTTTTTGATTTGATAAATGAAGTTCTTAGGGATGTATATGGGAGCTATTTTGGTTGCTTACCTGGGCTAGCATTTCTAAAACCTTCCATCCGGCCTATCCCAGACATGAAAAGTGCTATTTGTGAGGTTTGGGAAGAAGTCTGCTGGCATCTTCTCCCGTTACCACTGCCTCGTACCTTGGATCAGATTGTCAAGAGAGACATGTCTAAGACTGGGACATGGATGGACCTTAGATATGATGCTGAAAATATCTTTTCTGAGATTGGTGATGCCATTTTTGACGATTTGATAGAAGATACTTGGTCAAGCTGTGCAAATGAAATTGCAGAGAGTGAAAATCCTTTGGTTCCCGCAGAACTGGAAGAAAAGGACAGTAGCATCAACTTGTAAAACACATTTTTCTTTTTTATCTGTTGATACCAATAATTGGCCTTCCCGGGGCAGGTAGCAAGAGAGGTCATTGATTGTGCAGCAAGGAGCAGCTACATTTCTGCAAGCTGGAAAATCTCCTGTTTGGTCTCCTGTGCATCAGGACCAGTCGCCCTCTAACTTTGCCACAGAAACCATGTATATAAGGAAAATTTCACCACATGAAGCTACAGCAGTGGAGCTGTACGTAGCAGACATAAACCCTCAAATCAAGGATCCACACTTCATTGCCAGGACTCAGAAGCCCTAGTCTGCTACTGCTTCTTGCAACATTACAGAGAATACTTCATTTCGGCGCATGTTTTTCGACAATGACGGAGTAGCTAAGTAGGTGCCTTTGCTCTCCTTGACAACAGAAAGGGTTCAGAATATAGAATTTGTAGAGTTTGATGTTTTGATTTTGACATATAGGTGTGTGTTTTGCTTCTTCTGGTTTTGAGTTCATTTATTCTTTGTATTTGTCCTGGTGCTTTTATCTCTAATGTAATATGTAAGTAATAACGGTGTGGTTTAAATAGACTACTTACAAGAGGTGTGAGGATTTACTGATGTCTTTTGTGCAATGCAGACTCACGAATAAATATTCAGTGAGCAAACATCAATTGCTACTGCTTCAGTGCTTGCTAATTGACAGTTGCTATTATCCTGAATTACTGAACTTATATTTCCTCTTCTGTTCTTTTTTCATCAGAACAAGACCAATTATTTTGTTGAATTTTTTCATCAGAACATACTAAGACTAATTATTTTGTTGGAAATTTTTCATGTGGTAGTTGCCTTAAACAGCCACGTATCTCTTAAATGTCATGATCAGAAAAATAAAGGTCAAACTATTGAAAGAACAAGGGAAGAAAATCTCTTTAAATCAAAGAAAAACACAAGTGATGAAGAAAATACTACCAAAGAAAGAGACAGGTGGTGGAAAAAGTAGAACTTTAGTGGGAAGTAATAGACCCCTATGAGAGAAAAAAAGAAAATTACAAGGAAAAAAATTATCATAGCAAATTATATTAAATGATAAGCTCACTTCAATATCATAACCAATCAAAAATTCATTCTCCGTCCTTTAACGAAACATTTTTTTTAAAAAAATTAAGAATCTTAATATGCCAAATGGGATGAGTTAGATTATGGTTGGAGATTAGTTTGCTCTGACTTAACCAAGACATCTCGACTTTTCAGTATTACAAACATAATGCTTTAAGGGTCAAAGGTGTCAATTTTTGTAATTTCTATCATATCTCTATCCGGATTTGTCTAGGCTCCCGGGATGGAAAAAGCTAATCCTAATATACAAGGCTAAGCTAATCCTAATATACAAGGCTAAGTGGCCTTGATTACGCATAGGATTGAGAAGGAAATAGGAAACCTAACATATTTTCTTCCACTATGAATAACCTTATTATAATAGTTGATCGAGCACCATGAAATTTTCAGCCCCATAAATGGATATTTAACAACAAATAGGAAGTAATTAAAAGGCTAACAACTTTTTAAAGGTTCATAAATCGTAATAATAAATAAATAAATGATCTGACTGGCCCTACTATGTTATTCATGGGCCACAAACTTTGTCCATAGACGTCAATTCCTCTCCCGTCACCGTTACCCCTCCTCAACCCACCCTACAACACTAGACTACAACTGCGTCCTCTGATAGAAAAATTGACGGCCGTGATCGTGAGTTAACGCCCAGCAACGTTACCCTGTAAACGGATACCGTTTATGGCTCTGTTCCTCTCTTCAATCCCTCTTCAGTCCTCTCTAACCTGCGTGAAGGAAAAAAAAAAAAACATCCATGTCTTAGTTTTGCTTGGATAGATTTCTGTCGGGCCGACAGTTTAAAAGGTAAATCTTTAAGGATTTCTCCTCTCTTTGTTAAAACATTAACCAGCTTTGTTCTCCAGTTTAAGTTTCTTTTCTCTTCTGTTTAGATGTCAGTTCTGTACATATAATTCTTGTATCTGGCTGGAGTCAGTGTCACCCCCTTCGTAGGCTTAGTTTGGAGAAGAATCAGTTTCTTGTATATCTTCACAGGGCGATCATATCGTGATGGGTGTAATAAAAGTTTGATCTTTGTAGATTAGAAAAGCTGAAGATTGCGTTTTTAATCTGATATACTCGAGGTTTTGAAGGGTATTTTTAGGCTAATACCTGGTTAGTTGAAGAGGGTTGAGATGGGAGAAGATTTGCTGACAAGCTTGTCTATTGAGAATCACCACCCATCAACACTTTTATCCATGGATTCTGGTGGAATCTCTCATGAAGAATTGGAGTTAGAGATGAATAGGTCGATAATTCAGTCTAGGCCACCTGATATTAATCTCCCTTTATCAGCAGAGAGGAGTCCTCCTCCACCCTCGTGGAATTCGGATACTTTTGACATATTGGATGTTGGTCTTGGTCCGCAGAGTAATGAGTCGGATACTTTTCTTAATCTGCCAAAGGCAGGGCGTAAATGTGCCAAGCGATTGGATTCTGTGTGGGGTGCTTGGTTTTTCTTCACTTATTACTTCAAGCCTGTGTTCACTGAGAAGTCTAAGTGCAAGGTTGTGCAGGATGGTAGTGGGTTTTCTGGGTTTGATAAGTCGGATCTTGATCTTGAGGTGTTCTTGGTTCAACATGATATGGAGAATCTTTACATGTGGGTTTTTAAGGAAAGGCCGGAGAATGCATTGGGGAAGATGCAGTTGAGGAGTTATATGAATGGTCACTCTCGGCAAGGAGAGCGGCCCTTCCCTTTCAGTGTTGAGAAGGGCTTTGTTAGATCTCACCGAATGCAGAGGAAGCATTACCGGGGCCTGTCGAATCCTCAGTGTGTGCATGGGATTGAGCTTGTGCCATCTCCAAATCTCAAGGGTCTTGATGAAGAAGAGCAGAAGAGGTGGTTGGAACTTACTGGTAGGGACCTAAATTTTACAGTGCCACCTGAGGCGAGTGAGTATAGTTCATGGCGTAACCTTCCCAACACTGACTTTGAGCTCGAGAGACCCCTACCACCTTTGAAGACAAATAATTCTCATCCGAAGAAGTTGCTTAATGGTTCTGGCTTGAATTTGTCAACCCGGCCATTAAGCACATCAAGTATTGGTGGAATGGATCTGTCCCCTCCCAGTAACAAGCGGAAAAAGGATTTAGCTCTGGATAGGAACGATGAAGATTGTTGCTTGCTTATTAATCAACATAATGACAGAGCTCATGATACACAAATGCTCTCAGCTGAGCCGTCATGGTTAAATGACTTTAGTGGGGTAATGAGGAATGTCTTTGGGCCTGTCACGGGAGCAAAAACAATCTATGAGGATGAGCAAGGATACTTGATAATTGTAAGCTTGCCTTTTGCTGATCTTAACAGAGTGAAAGTTTCTTGGTGGAATAATCTGACACATGGTGTTGTGAAGATTTCATCTGTGAGCACAGCTTGCATGCCTTTCATCAAGAGAAATGACAGAACCTTCAAGCTCACCGATCCATCTCCTGAGCACTGCCCTCCTGGGGAGTTCATTAGGGAAATCCCTCTACCAACCCGCATCCCGGACGATGCAAAGCTAGAAGCATATGGGGATGAAACAGGAACAGGCCTTGAGATCATGGTGCCAAAACACCGTGTTGGCCCCGAAGAGCATGAGGTCCGTGTTTGCCTTCGCCCTCATCTTGGAAAAAATGAACTTTTGTTGTCTTGAACAATAAAGTTATTGCAGAGTATATGAGGTTTCTTTCCTTTTCTTTTGCTCACAAGCGTAGGCTCAGTTGCCAACTCGTGATACCTGATATCCCATTGTTTTGTGTTCAGGAATAGAATCTTTGTTTTTTTGTGTATGAAAGCTAATACTGTACACAGCTTTGCCTGCTGATCATCAATTTTGTTTCCTTGATTTGACTCGATGGTCACAAACTGATCGTTTGCCCAAATATTTGCGATGCACGGGAATGACCTTGCCTGGATGGCTTCCAGACGGTAATTTGTGGCCAACCCACCATTCAGGCTTTCTATTTGTAGAGAGTACTTACAAATGTCTAGGTTCCTCATTCATGAGATGAATTATTCTCTTCTCTGTAACAAGAATTCTGAACTCCTTTATGCCGTATTTTGTCCCAATGTAAAATTGTTCTTTTAGCTATTACTTTCAGGCTGCAGTAGCAAAGCTTGTGGCAGCGATCTCAGCCATTTTGCCTCTGAAATTGTAAAGCTCCATGAACATCATTCTGTCGCATGAGACTTTCTTGATACGCTATCACCATAGCCTTCATGGTATAAGAATGCTGCATCGTTCACATTACCGCTTGTATCTGTCGCTTCTTCTCTTCAAATCCAAAATCGATACAAAATGAATTTGCCAATGATCTTCTCGAGACTTTTAAGCGTCTTGAGATTGGTTGCTTAGTGCACACAATTGATTTGTAGGTGCAATACCACATGACCTGAGGTGGCCAACAAGCCTTTGCACCACAAAAGATGTCTACCAAGTTAAGAGGGTGCCGCATCATTGGCCTGGCATTATGTTGAGAAGGAAAAGAACATATGAAAAAACAGATTTAACCCAAAGAAAGACGAAGAGTTGGTTGTTGAATGAAAACGTGCCTTGTGCTTTATATCTTAGCCGCCTTTTGTGACTCTACGCTCAGTCAAGAATGCGCGTGTATTTCTGATTCTGACGACAGATTCCTACTGATGTTCGATGGCGCAAAAATAAAAATACTACGAACACAACAAGCCTATAAAAGAGTATGCTGTATGCACATGCCATACGCTGCCGTTTCCATTTCTGGTACTATCACTTCCGCTAACTTGAGAATTAAAAAAGTGGACCAGAAAAGAAGAGCACTCCCAAGCAACCAAGCACATAGCAAAAGAAGACGATATTTAAAGACTATTCATGTTCCAAACGAGACTAAAGAG
Organism: Turnera subulata; assembly: GCA_028386065.3. NCBI lineage: Eukaryota > Viridiplantae > Streptophyta > Magnoliopsida > Malpighiales > Passifloraceae > Turnera > Turnera subulata. Next base: position 102,322 of record JAKUCV010004695.1, read on the forward strand.
ACATCTTTCCAGAACCATAGCAAATCTAGGCATATTAGTAAAAAAAAAAAAAAAAGAACAAGCCGAATGCTTTTTCTTTTTCCCGCAGAAAAGGAGAACACACTTGGGACATTTGTTTAATCCACTTCCTCAATCTTGGGACCGGCGCCACTTCCACCAGGAGCAGCAGGACCATCATCATCATCCATGGGTGCACCCGCGTCACCGCCAGCGCTCTGGTACATCTTGGCAATGATTGGGTTGCAGAGGCTCTCCACCTCCTTCATCTTGTCTTCAAACTCGTCCGCCTCTGCCAGCTGGTTGCCGTCAAGCCACTTGATGGCCTCCTCGATTGCATCCTCGATCTTTTTCTTGTCAGCAGCAGGAATCTTCTCGCCAATCTTCTCGTCCTTGATCGTGTTCCTCATGTTGTACAGATAGTTCTCCAAGGCGTTCTTGGCATCAATCTTCTTCTTATGCTCCTCATCCTCAGCCTTGTACTTCTCTGCTTCTTGGACCATCTTCTCGATCTCCTCCTTGGATAGCCTACCCTTGTCATTGGTGATGGTAATCTTGTTCTTCTGTCCAGTGGTCTTATCCTCGGCGGAGACGTTCAAAATACCATTAGCGTCGATGTCGAAGCACACATTGATCTGCGGAACACCTCTAGGAGCAGGAGGGATGCCAGATAGCTCGAACTTGCCCAGCAAATTGTTGTCCCTGGTTCTGGTTCTCTCACCCTCGTACACCTGGATCAACACTCCGGGTTGGTTGTCAGAGTAGGTAGAGAACACCTGCTCCTTCTTGGTGGGAATGGTTGTGTTCCGAGGAATCAACACCGTCATCACTCCACCGGCAGTTTCAAGACCAAGAGACAGAGGAGTGACATCGAGCAGTAGAAGGTCCTGCACCTTCTCATTGCCCTCGCCAGTCAAAATGGCAGCCTGAACCGCAGCACCATATGCGACAGCTTCGTCAGGGTTGATGCTCTTGCACAGCTCTTTGCCATTGAAGAAATCCTGCAACAATTGCTGGACCTTGGGAATCCTAGTAGACCCACCAACAAGAACCACATCATGGACAGAACTCTTATCCATCTTCGCATCTCTCAAGCACTTCTCCACTGGCTCCATGCACTTCCTGAACAAATCCATGTTCAACTCTTCAAACCTAGCTCTGGTGATTGTGGTGTAGAAATCAATTCCCTCGTACAAAGAATCAATCTCAATCGTGGTTTGAGCGGTAGAGGAAAGAGTCCTCTTCGCCCTTTCACAGGCAGTCCTCAATCTCCTCAAAGCTCGAGGGTTACCACTGATATCCTTCTTGTTCTTTCTCTTGAACTCTTGCACAAAGTGGTTCACCATCCTGTTATCAAAATCCTCACCACCCAAATGCGTATCACCAGCAGTTGCCTTCACTTCGAAGATACCCTCCTCAATGGTCAAAAGTGAAACATCAAAAGTACCACCACCAAGATCGAAGATAAGCACATTCTTCTCACCAGCACTGCTAGCTTTCTTATCCAGCCCATATGCAATAGCAGCGGCAGTAGGCTCGTTGATGATACGCATCACATTGAGCCCCGCAATGACACCGGCGTCCTTAGTTGCCTGACGCTGTGAATCATTGAAGTAAGCAGGGACAGTGACCACTGCATTCTTAATACTGGTACCAAGATAAGCCTCTGCGATCTCACGCATCTTGATGAGCACCATGGAAGAGATTTCCTCAGCAGCGAATTGCTTCTCTTCACCCTTGTATGTGACCACAATCATCGGCTTGTCACCTGGACCAGGAATCACCTTGAAAGGCCACAGTTTCATGTCACTCTGCACCGAAGGATCAGAGAATCGCCTACCAATCAACCGCTTCGCATCTGCATCGTATCAAAACATTCAAATCAAAACAGAATTCCAATGTTTTACTTAATAACCACCTCCAATTCCATAACAACAAAAAAATAAAAATCCAATAAACCATCTAGTTTACATGCTAAATTACAAAAATAATCAGGAACAAAACACATCACAATTCCACCTGTGAACCTAACCAAAATTACACCAAGAAAAATCATCTCATAACAATCATCCAACGCTTAATCGAGCCTGATCACTTCAATAACATAACCACATGAACAAATAGCAAAAAACAACAGTACGATATGAACAAATAGCTTCTACTACAAAAATTTACTCAACACAGAGAGGAACCACGGACGTTCAACAACAGAAAAAAATAACCGCTAAAAGAAGCTAAAAAATAGTAACAAAACAGAGGAAGAGAGAGCGGGAGGACTTACCGAAGACGGTGTTGGTAGGATTCATGGCGACCTGGTTCTTGGCGGCGTCGCCGATCAAGCGCTCGGTGTCGGTGAAAGCCACGTAGGACGGAGTAGTCCTGTTCCCCTGATCATTAGCGATGATCTCGACGCGGTCGTGTTGCCATACCCCGACGCACGAGTACGTCGTCCCAAGATCGATCCCAATCGCCGGCCCGTCTCCTTTACCAGCCATAGTTGTTGGTTTCCACTACCAAAGAAGGATTGCTTTGCTTTGATCGTAAAAAAAAAAGAAGAAAAAGAAGAGCTTCTAGGGTTTCACTGTAGTGTTTTGTGTGTTTTTCCAATCAATGGATGTGAAAGCAGAAAGGTGAAAGGGTTAGTTTTTATAGGGGGAGGGAACAGAGAGTAGAGTTCTCTGGAATGTTCTGGTTGTGTGTTGTGGGACGTTGGATGGAGGAGATTGGACGGTGGAGATTGGACTTTTTTTGGGGGAAAAACTGTGTGAGGGGAAGTTGAACGCCTGGCTGGCTCCTTCCTCCCGCTTCTTTTCTCTTCTGGCGCCATCTTTTGCTTTCTAGAGCTTTCTGTAAGCTTCGGTTTGTTGGAGCCGACGACACGTCGACACGGGCTTTGAAAACGTTTCCAAGCAAGTAACTCTCCATGATTGGTTCATGTTTACGGTCTTTTTTATTTGGCCTTTTATTGGCTAATAACTCTATGATTATAACGCATTTGGAGCTTAATTATATAGGTTGACTTCGTCATTAAAACTTAAAAGGCGTGTATTTTCTCTGTTCAGAAGAATGAAAGCACGGAAGAATGACTTTATGTTTTGACCCAAAAAGAAAAGCATAAAGAAAAAAAATTAAATAGAAAATATAACTTGTGTTCCAAACTTTTAAATTTAGATATGAAATATTGCACGGGAATTTTTCTGGATGCACATTTATTATACGTAGATTAAGAAACACTTTAGCGTAAGAATTTTGTGAATTTTTTTTTTTAATCTTCGCCCTTATTTTGTTTATCAGAATTTTCTCATTTTTATTTTTTTCATTTTATACTAATTCACAACGAAAGAAATGACATGGAATCTTCTCCCACATTAGTGCATTACATTCTCCCTCGTTTTCATTTTTGTTTCTTTTTATTTCTTCAAAGTCATAAACTTACCTTTAGCGTGAAACTTTCTACATTTAATGGACAAACCTGAATTCGTACATTGGAATTCAAAGTTTAGGTACCTTCCATTTGGAATCCCTTTACCGTTAGTCTACCTATAATGCTCTAGTCCATCCTGCATGATAGTCTACATCTTATAAAGCATAAAGTAAAGGTGATTATTGATCAAAGAATCCACCAATAAATAAATAATAAGCCAATAACACAAGAGTCAAGACTTTCATCCCATAAAAAACAAAGGACATTTACCACAAAACATGCAGAATTTGGACCAAACTCGAACCCTATGGTGGATCACACCCACCACAAGAAGAGACCAGGCAAGCGGGCTTGGACCCAAGCGTAGCCCACACAGATGGGCTTAAACCTAAACTCGGACTATGATCCCACGGGAGATCGAGCAAGAATCCAACCCAACAAGGGTGACAAGCCCATTGAAAACTTAAAAATAGTATTTTATGCAAACTTTCCCCCATTTTTCTCAAGCAACTTATATCATATAGATCAAGTTTGACAGTATATTCGACAAAAAAAAATGTTTCAGTATATTCGGGATTTTTTTTTTGACACGATACTATTTGTGTACAAATTTATTAATGCATGCAACATAGCTCATAAATATTAGGGGAGTGACCTTGGGGAATATATATACATGCTCATTATAAATACAATACAGTCAAACACAATATAATTTATTATTAGTTTGTCAACTTTTTGTTACCTTTTTCTAGTATTTTGATTCATTAGGGTAAATCTTAGCTTAGTTTTCAATCAATCACATTGTCAAAAATAAATTCAAGTCCAACACAAGAACCCAAGTTGGCAATACTTATCAATATTGGGTATAACAATAGGTCTTTTTTTTGGCGTAAGAATTCCCTCATCCATTTCTTATTTGATATATTGTGCTGCCATTAAGGTTTAAATAAGAATAAATGTGGAGTTGGTTCAACCCGTAAGCTACTTGATTTCGATTAAACAAGATCTATTCAAGTCTTGATGTATGTTTTATTGAAAGACTCACCATAGGTATGCAGAAAATCTCCATCCTAAGACTGACTTACTGTTATCGAATATAGATGAAAAAAATAAAAAAAAAGATTAAACAAGAAAAAACAACAAATTTTCCTTAAAAAAATTGGAAATGGCCAATAGAACCCTACCAAGGTCGACGTGGCTATCACCCATTAGCCAATCAGGAAACAATCCAAGAAACGCGCGCAATAAAAAGCCCGTTTCATATATCCACCCATAAACGAGATAATTCGAACAAAGGAGAGAGAAAGAAAATCTCTCCTGTCCTCTCCACTCCACTCCACTCCACTCCACTCCGCCTAACCTCTTCACACAAATATCCAACTCCCCTCCCTGTCCCTTCATGGCCGTTATTTCATCCCCGCCGCCGTTCATCGGCACACCCCTCCCTTCCCTCTCCCGCCACCGCCGCCACCACCACCACCACCGGAGTGGGGGGCTACTACTCCCTCACCACCGCACCAGATTCGTCTCCACCGCCAGAGTCAGGCTCAGCTTCCACGACCTCCCTCCTCTTCCTCCGGTCGCTCACCTCGACTCTTCCGTCGACTTCGCATCCCTTCTCACCCGGGCCGAGGGCCTCCTCTACACCCTCGCGGATGCCGCCGTCGCCGGCGGCGGCGCTGAGGCTACTGCTGATTCCGCCGCCGCCGCGCAGAAGAATGGCGGCTGGTTCGGGTTCATCTCCGACAGCATGGAGTTCGTTCTCAAGGTAGAATCTTTGAAGAGAGATGTAGCTAGTAGTAGTTAGTTTAGTTATTACTACTAGTTAAGTGTGGAAAATGGAAAGCAAAAGCTAATTTCTTTTGTTGTTGAAATTTGCTTTTTTTGGTGGTTTCTTTTAGATTTTGAAGGACGGGCTCTCGGCCGTACACGTGCCCTACGCTTATGGTTTTGCAATTATCTTGCTTACTGTTATTGTTAAGGCCGCAACTTTACCTTTGACCAAACAGCAGGTTAGGTTTATAAAATTTGAATCTTCTGTTTATGAATGCTTGTTTGTTGCCGCTAGATGTAGTAACTAACTAGTAACCGAGCAAGTTTTTGTCTTGATTGTTTCGTAGGTGGAATCAACACTTGCTATGCAAAATCTGCAGCCAAAGTTAAAAGCTATTCAACAAAGATACAAAGGAAACCAGGTGAAGCTCAACTGCATTTTTTCCCTTTAGAGATTGGGCTTCAATGAACTTCTTGTTTGGCACTAATGTTTTCGTCTTGATATATGGGTAAATCGTTTTGCTCTTTCGCAGGAGAGAATACAACTCGAGACTTCTCGCCTTTACAAACAGGCTGGAGTTAACCCCCTGGCAGGTATCACTTAGGGCTGTCATTTTTCTTGAAATGTTTGATCACCTCAAATTTGTTTTGATTAAAGGACCAAGATTTATTCTTGTTGATATTGATATCGGTCTTTTTCATTACATTACTTATGTTGGCATCATTGGCTACCCATGTCTTATGAGCATTTTTTTAGGGTTTTAGTATCTGTGAATCTTCATTTCTTTCGTTGAGTTGTTGCTGTGTTTTTGTTTCGTCAATTTGTTGCATCTACTAGCTTTCCACCCTGCTGAATTGTGATGACGCCTGACAATAATGCATTGCTTTAGGTTGCTTGCCGACATTGGCTACAATACCAGTCTTCATAGGGCTTTATCAAGCTCTTTCAAATGTTGCTAACGAGGTATCTCATCATCTTTCTACAATAGCAGCTGCCACACAGATACATGCATAGATAACCAATTTATTTTACTGATCATATCATACTTTTCTTTGAAGGGACTGTTGACGGAAGGTTTCTTTTGGATACCCTCTTTGAGTGGGCCAACTACAATAGCAGCTAGACAAAGTGGATCTGGCATTTCTTGGCTTTTCCCTTTTGTGGTAATTGACTCGATCATGAAACTAATTGTTGTCTTTTCTTCTTCTGTCATCTATCTTAAACATTTTACCTTCCCGATCATGAAGAATTTGCAACTAACATTCCCCATGTTTTGTCATTTTCACAATTTTTTTGTCCACCTTGATTGTCCGAGGGTTCCAAAACACGAGGGTGCACAAGCGGTTATGAATTTGACTGTAAGATAGTTAGATCCTGGTTTTAACTCTCAGCATGAGATAGCTTGTGAGTTCTCACTATCATAGGCCAGGCATAGAGCCACTGCCACTGTGGGCCAGCGATGCCCAAGTATGTTGTTGTAATCTTTGCTCCTTTGGGTCACAGGTTGATTTACATTTTGCTACATGTAATTTTCTTGTACTCTTTGGCATGGGGATGGGGATGGAAGAGAGCGGGTTAGCAAAAATTTTTGTGGCAAATGTGCCATGCCAATACTGTTAACTAAGCATCGAGCTTTTCCTTTCATCTCTTTTTTATTTCTGTGCAAGGCATTTTCTGATTAGCAGATAACTTAAAAGTATAACTCCTTGCAGATAAGTTGGCAGTGTTAAATGGGAATTCCTTTTACTTTGATCTTTGGGGCAGATTATTTGAGATCTTTAGAGATTTCCTCCTTTGATGATGAACAAAATCTGGATTTCTATGTTTCTTTATGGGTATAATTGATCTCAATTATCTTGTCGATTCAGCGAGAGAACTGGGATAAACAGTTCTAAGAAGATTGAAAAAGTTTGATTGGACATGTTCAAATTTGTCTGTCTGCCTGATGATCAGTTTGAGAAGATTGAAAAAGTTAGATTAAACATGTTAAAGTCTGCATGTTAAATGCATTTAGCCATGAGTCATCCAGAGCAGATGAAATCTTTTGGTTTAGCTGTAGTTCAGTATTCATTAGTAGTTTGCAAGATTGTACGTTGGATATGTATTGTCTAATATGTGATCAATCTTGCAGGATGGGCACCCACCATTGGGCTGGCATGACACTGCTGCATACTTGGTTTTGCCTGTCCTTCTTGTTGTCTCCCAGTATGTTTCAATGGAGATCATGAAGCCTCCCGAGGTTGGTAAAAGGATCTCTTGATTGGTCATACTGCATTCATCTGAAATCTGTAATCTGAATTCTACTTCTTTGACAGACAGATGATCCAAATCAAAAGAACTCGCTTCTTGTTTTGAAGTTTCTCCCTTTCATGATTGGTTACTTTTCCTTGTCTGTTCCATCCGGCTTATCAATTTACTGGTTGGTTTCTCATCACCTTACTAATCTTGACTGTCATTCTGTTTTCTTGGTGAATATTAGGTTTGCTACTGGCTGAGTAATTGATAGTGGTTTGAATATGGATATTGACTTTTGAGAATTTGCATGCAACTTAAACTTTTCTTTTGGCTGTTATTGTTGTTGCATTTCTTTTCTCGTATAATTGCACTTTGTAGCCTCCTCTCTTTATTCGATGCATGTTAGGGAGATATTTTTAGGTCTGAAATCATTCTGTGTCATTTAATAACCATGTCAATTCCATTCAGGCACAAACCATTTGGCATCTTTGGAAAACTTGCAACATTCTTACTGGTTTCAGTGACAACTCCATATTGCTAGTCTAGGAATAAGAATCGAAGAGCAATTTGATAAGCAATCCAATATTCTTAGTAAATCTGAAACCAAAGAGTCGGAGGAATTATCTGGAGATACTATCATTGTAGAATGTACTTTTAGATTTTTACACTATTTGCAAGAGAATCAAAATTTTAACAGCTAGTCTAGTCAATTTCCACCTGAAACTTATTGATTTAAACATCCATATGATCTATGAGCCTTTATGCATCTGGGTTCTTTTCTTCTTGTTGATAAATGTGTATATCATGTGATGTTTAGGTTTACAAACAACATCCTAAGTACAGCACAACAGGTATGGTTACGTAAATTGGGTGGTGCAAAACCTGCGGTTAGTGAGAATGCAAGTGGTATCATTACTGCAGGAAAAGCAAAACGATCAGCTTCACAGCCTGCAGAGGCTGGTGATAGGTCAGTGTTATTTTTTAGTTAATTTGTTCTTGTTTTAGGTAGTTAAAAATGCCTGACAGTTGATGGTCCACAGATTCAGACGGTTAAAGGAAGAAGAGAGACGGAAAAAGGCACCCAAGGCAATGCCAACAGAAGAAACTGAGGCTCTAGATTCTGCTCCTGGTTCTGATGAGGACTCGGATGATGAGAGTAAAAACCAGGTGAATCCTGAATCGTAGTCCTTCTGGACTGTTGATAAGCAATTAACGATAGATTCCCTTGGTTCTTTTCATGCAACTTCAGTAAATTTTGATGAGAGAATTAGCGCTGTTCATAATATCCATGTATGTGGTACGCGCACATTGCTTCTGAACATGATCAGTTTTCTATTAGGAACATCTGAACATCTCAAAGGTGATAGTTTTACATCTTAGGCTACGTTATGCTTGTTCTTTTTCTGGAGTGAGTCCTTTGGGGCCATTAATTTGAAGGTTAAATTCACTCAGGTTATGGCCCAAAAAGGGAGGAGGCATCTTCTCTTCATGTATCCATCTTTGGAGATTTTTGCAAAATTGACTTGACAAAATATGGTTCCAGTAATGTTGTCAGCTTGTCTTGATGGTGTTGATACAATTCTGTCATGATCTTCACTTTTCTGTCTTGATTTGTGGTGGCATTAGGTGTACTCTAATGCTCCATAATTGGATAAATTGGTGCTGTTGGTCAAATTTGAATGCCTAGGAGTGCAGTTGAGCACACTTTGTGACTGTGCATCTGTATGCAATTCTATACGCATGTCCGGCCATGGAACAATTCTTTTCGTATTTAGTGCTTTTGGACATGAAGTGGTGTCTAGATTATCGGAAACATCCCTAGGATCAAAGAATCCATGAGCTGTTACTCTGGTTCTTCTAGAATGATGCTTCGTTAATAAAAATTCAATATTGATGAATCAACAAAACTTTTGGATTAGTATAAAAAAAAACAAAACTTTTGGATAGGAACTTTGAAATCTAAATGTCCAGGTGTTGTCAACCTTTATGGATCTTTAGCAGCTATGCTTGGATCAGTGGATGAACGACTGTAACTTCTATCAGCTCTAAATTTAGAGCTAATTTCGTCCTCCTTTTGCAGGGTGGGGAGGTTTTGGAAGAAGCATATGCTCCAAATGGAAACAAGCAGCTGCCAAGTATCTCCCGGCCAAAAAGAAGCAAGCGGTCAAAGAGAAAGCGTGCCGTATAGAAAGGTTTTAGGATGAAGATGTGCTTGTAATTTTTGGTGCGTCCTGTATATCTCTACAGAATGTGTTTCAGCTAATATATAGTGCCATTTTTATGTTGGCTCATTCATTTGCAAGGTCATTTTTAAGTCGGTCATTATATCCATTTATTCTTTATTAAAGTTAACCTTGCGAATTTCGATGTGAGTGTACAACATCTGGAGCCCGAATCAGTGCCATTGCAATCAAGCTGCTTCTGTTTTTTGTCACTTTATTTTTAAGATCTTGTGGAGGATTGATGATAGTTTGTGCAGCTCTGTACAATATTTGGCTTGAATCAACTGTGACAACAACGGTGCTAGAAGGAAATAGGGTCTGCAACCATTGAATTTGTAGTTTACAGAGCGCTTTTCCAGCTAGCTCTCTGGTTGTTTAGGCATCCTTGCTTGCTCAACTGCCTTCAGTAAGGGTGCATTTTAGTCTTGTTTTCCCTCAGTTGTAACTTGTAACTGTTTCTTTCTCAGAAATTCGATAGTATGAATTTATACGGAGAGCCAAATCTAGGAATGTCAAAAAAGGATTCTTTTTTAACTACTTGTTTTCTCTCGGACCATTGAATACCGCTTATTCTGGTGTTTATCAGTGTTGGTATACAATAAGTTTACGTACTAATGAAGATCTTTGCCGCATCTGGCAGGGAACTGAAAAATGCCTTCCCGTTTTAAGTTCACATCTGGTTACAGGATATCTCAGAATTTTGAGGAAATAAATTGATTAAAAAGAACTGAAACTATGAAACAACTACAAATGGTTTCTTTGAATGACAACGTGTTGCTTGATAAAGACTTCACGAGCGAGAAGCAAGGATGATAATCATGGATTTACTATGCAGAATATCGTTCTCAGGACAATGAATCTTCAAATTTTTTACAAAGCTCAAAAACCCAGGATCATGGGTCCTCAATTTTAATGAATGATACATCTGACCTGCTTCTACTTCTATGGGGAACCTATGACCTCTCAGTCTACCCGCTGCTAACAGGTGCACTTGCTTGCCCGTTCAGTGCTTAGTCGGTGGTGAGTGATTGCCTACTGGGTTAGGCCCAGATGGAGGTTTATGGATCTTCCTCCCTCCAACCTGTATTTACATCATTTTATTATATTCCATGCAGAGCTATATTCACAAGCATAAACTAGGATAGAAATGTAACTAGAAGTATGAGAAACCTGATTGCTTACCCAAGTTGGTGAGACGCTTCCCTTGTGTGACAAACTGGGAGTATGCTGTGTAGGCTTGAATGTTGAATGAACTGTGGAGGCAAAAGAACAATAAATGTAGTTTCCATCATATATAATCCATGCATTAAAGCACATGATATACAAAATGGAAGATAAAAGATGTCGCTAGCTTACCTTCTTCAATAGCTTGAACATTCATATTGGAATGGCATCGTGAAGCAACTAGCAGTAGCAATACTAATAGAAGATGGATAACTATCTGCCTGCTCATCTTGGGCAAGAAACCATGCATGTTTTCAGTTGGGTGAGGGAACTCTTAGCTCTAGCTGCAGGTGGTGGGTTGAAACCCCATTTTATCTAATGCCTCCTTGGTAATGATGGTGAAACTTGAATAAATTGTGAGAATGTCCCTTAAAGGTGATGGGGTATCCTATGCCATTACATGCTGAATTGATAAGATCGGGAATCTGGGTTCCTCCTCATTGAGAGGATTGACTTCTTCCTTCTTATGATTGCTCTGTAATCATTACATCCATGATAGGTATTTGAAGTACTTTCTATTATTTGCTAGTGAGTGGACTCATCCTCCTTACCCCTCCCCTCCTCCCATTACTATGGGCCCGCTACCCTATTGCATGTGTATATTGAGAGAATTTATACAGTAGTGCTCAATCAAAGTATTACACTTAAACTTTAAAAATGACGGTAATAAATTTAAAATTCTAAAAGAAAGAGGGGGAAATTTCTAACTACACACACAATAACCATGTTTATAAATTTTGATTGGTTTGAGTACAATCGATATGAGTCTATCTGTCGGTTGTTCATATTATGTTTGAGCAGTTTGGTTATGGAAATGAGACTCAGATACATTATGATTATGTTTTTGTTTGCTTGTTCCATGCTTGACACTTTCTCTTGGCATGCCTTTGGGGGTTGACTTCGGGAGGAGTAAATTGTTAAGGTGTTTTGTTTTCATGCGTAAACACTTTTTCGTAAACAGTTTTGGGTACCAATGGAGGATAGAATATTCGCTATCTTAGCCCAGTGGGGCACAAATATGCCATTTGTACAGAAGTAGAATGTCGGGCTGCTCCTATGGCTCGTTATATTGGCCCAAATGTTTGGTTTGGTAAAAACTTGGAAATATAGGCGTTTCCAATCCATTCTTCTGGATCGCGGCTAAGAATAAAGCGTCCCACACTGTCAGGCGGTCAAGTAGTTTGGGTTGGGTTTAACAACAAGGGATAATGTGTATCGTTGTGCCAACAACTCTGGGCCTTGGCTAGCTCGGTTGGACTGGACAAATGGTTCAATTATTTTTTCTCTTTCCAGGTTTTCGGCCCAAGGACTGATTATTATAAAATCAAACAAACATTGTTAGACACCTATCAAGAGCACTCACCTATGATAGTGGAATCTGGATTGGTCGCGATAAAGTAACAAGGTAGGGGAGAGAAAAATAACCGTACCGTTCATACCGAGCGGTATCGGCTCGGAAATCTCATGGTTTTAGCGCCACCCCCAACCGATATGCCGTGCCGTTAAGGAAGACGGTACTCCTCGGTGGGAAGGTGGTTATACTGTCGGTTAACGGTATAACCGATACCGACACAACCCAGTAGATAATATATATGTTATACCCAACCCAACCTGTTATACCAATCCAACCCAACCCAACCCAACCAAACTTTACCTTCTCCTAAATCCCGACCCAACGACATATATATTTTCGAACCCTAAACTAAACTTTACCCTCACTAACTAAACTCGCAGTCGCAGCCCTTGCCCTCTTCCTCTCCCTTTCCCTCTCCTTCTCCCTCTCATTCATTAAAAAAAAACTCTCAGCCACCGCCACCGCCACTGCCCTCGCCCTCGCCCTCTTCCTCTCCCTCTCCTTCTCCCTCTCCCTCTGCTCCACAGTCCACCTCAGTCCTCACCGTCTCCCTCTGCGTCACCCCTCTCCGCCGCTTCTCCTCCAACAACCGACACATTAAGAACCTCAACCTCAACCGCGTCCTCACCTTCGCCTGCAAGTGCCATCAGAGTCGCGCTCTCCTCCAGATCCCCTTCATAACCATAATTTCGAGAGCAGTTCTTGGCGAAGAAGAGGGAGTAGGGAGCAGATCTTAAGATTAAAAAGAAATTTATTGTTTTAATTTGACTCTTAATTGTTGGTTTTTTTCTGTTGTGTTAATGATGATTGATTGTTTAGATTTTTTGATAACAATCCATTGTTAAACAAAATTGATCTATATGCTTGTTTGGTAATCTTCGTCTTTAGTTTTCTTTTTCAGAATTTTTCTCTTTGTTTTTTTTTTAAGAAATGAAGGAGATGAATTTGTACTATCGGTTGCTAAGCATATCGACTGAACCGATGTCGGTATAAATCGGCTTCATGCCGATCGGTATAAGTCTCTTAACGGGGCGACATCGGTCAGAAAATTGGCCTATCGGAGAAGTCATATCGAACTCTTATCGGTACGGCAGACCGATTGCTCACCCCTACTAAACAAGGTGCATGATCGGAGTCGAATTTGGATTAGTCCGGATAAAGTTTCAGATACTAGATAATGATAAATAAAGAACATATATATCATGAGTGGATGCCCTTCCAACATTATATTATACTTTATATATACATGGCTTGGATCCTAGACTTTGCTTAAGCTACTAATTAAGCCAATAAATATCGGTGTACATTTCAATTATGGACCAAAAATAGAAAAAAAAGTTGAGATAGACAGATAGTTGGAGAATGAACATCTAGGTTTGCAAGCAGGAGCTACATAAACCAGGAGCTAGTCAGTTGTTATGTTATATAATGACGGGTCGAGTGTTTCCACGGCATACGCTACATTGGAATCCTAAAGAATCCTACTGATGATAAGAGTCATAAGACATACTAAAATATTGCAGCTTGCAAAATCTATGAAAACTACAAATAAAAACACCCAACTTTGATTAAAAAATGAAAAAAAGGAACGATCACCTAAAATACAAAGTGATAAGTTGCTCATAAAAAGGAAAAAACAAAAAAGAGAGTAAAAAGTGGTAAAAAACAAGATAAATAAATAAAGAGAGAGCGCAGTGGATTGCCATTTTAGCATGGAAGAGTTACTGTGTTCAATGGATTGCCATGAAAGTTTGACAAAACAGCTCTGATTCGGGGTTCCTCTACTAGATTAGGTTACAGGACAGACCACAGAACAGACCTCGCCTGTTGTGCACTTTGTGTTTGCTTATGCTTTTTTAACTTTGCCAAAATGTTTTGTCGCTACCTAAGCTGTCTCGAACCGGACGCCCTTTGCCTCCCTCTCTAAATTATTCCACCACCACCACCATCACCATCAAGTCTTTCATAACTCCTTTCCTGTATTAGTTGTGGTTCTTGAGGGCCACCAAGTACGACCAGTAATATTGTGCTCTTCTACACAAAAGGCAAAGCTCCAAAAACCTTCTGTTTCTTTGATATTCTAAGTTTAGTTCACAGTTTTATAGGCAGCATTTTGATTAATTAACTGCAGCAGTACCAATGAACCTGCGGATCAGAAGAAATCCATTGGTAAAATCTCCCATCTTTGTTCAAGCCGATGCTACCTGCTCCCTCCCTGCACTGAATAAAGAAAGATAATTAATGTCAAATAAAAGCCATACTTCCAATTATATCCCTCCAGCTTTTACTTTTTTTCCCCAAATATTTGAAGAAAATTTTGGGAAACCATATATTCTTTTCGCTTATTTAATTTCTCATCACATTTTCATATCATCCAAGGAAATTAGAGAGTCTAATATCTGGTCATGTAAGTTTAATATCTATGGAATGGAATTTCTACATTATGACAAAAAAAGGATATTTTAGAGAGTCTAACTATTATCATATTTAACTTTTAATCAATCTTATCTACACATCCCGCGGCTTCGATTTTCCACAATCTTTTTCGTAGCATGCATGCTTTTTTTAAATAATTAATTAGTGAAAGATACTAAAAAAGAGAAAAGAGCAATGTCATGCATATATAGCAAGCAGATTACTGCCACATGCACAACCAAGCATGCAGGGATACTCTATTTTACTTAAAGTTAGTATGATAAAAAAGAAAAGAAGGGCCACGAACAGATCAGATAAATAAAAAGGGCCACGTACAGATGAAAAAAGAGGAGATAAAATCCCAGGTTATCTTTACAAAGTCCCTTTAATTTTAAAGCATATTCCTTTTATGATTCGTGTAACCCAACCCTTCTTCCGTCATTTTACACCCATAACTAGAACTTTCTTCAAAAAACACAAAAGCCATCCTCTCCCCCTCATATTATTTCCTGCACACAACTGACCCCCCCTACTCAAAATTCAAAAAAAGACGAAATCGTACAACACCCGTGAAAAGACGAAAAACCACACAATGAAAAAGCTTATCCCTCAGCAGAAACAAATCCACGTATTAAGGGTGGTTTGGTACATTCGTACATCACCAAACAGACAAAAACAGTAAAAGTACACTGCAAACCATGCACAGTTTTATCATCACCTTTCATGTGTTGCTTTTATAAACACCAACTCTTCGCTTCCATACTTCTCACACTTGTCCCCTTCCAGACATCTTCTTCTTCTTCTTCAGACAACAAAAATGTCTTCTCCTTCTAGTATTACCATCACCGTCGCTCTTCTCCTCCTGTTGGGCCTTACACGGGCCGCACACACCGGCCCAGGCCTGATCCTAACCCTGGTCAACAACTGCCCTTTCACCCTCTACCCCGCCATCCAGCCCAACTCCGGCCACGTCGTCCTCCAGAACGGCGGCTTCGCCCTCCCAACCCTAACCCACCGCTCCTTCGAGGCCCCCGCCCAGCACTGGTCCGGCCGGATCTGGGCCCGCACCGGCTGCACCCACGCCAACGGCGTCTTCCACTGCGAGACAGGGGACTGCGGCCGCCGCGTGGAGTGCAACGGCCTCGGCGGCGCCACCCCTGCGACGCTGGCGCAGGTCACCCTCCACCACGGCCCCAAGGACTTCACCTCCTACGGCGTGTCGCTCGTCGACGGGTTCAACGTCCCCATGACGGTGACCCCGCACGAGGGCGACGGGGTGTGCCCCGTCGTCGGGTGCAGGGCGGACCTGCTCAGGACATGCCCGGAGAAGCTGCAGGTCAGGTCGGTGCACGGCGGGCACGTGGTGGCGTGCAAGAGCGGGTGTGAGGCGTTCAACACCGACGAGCTCTGCTGCCGGGGACACTACAATAGCCCCCAGACTTGCCGGGCGTCGAGCTTCTCGGAGTTCTTCAAGAGGGCTTGCCCTTCCACCTTCACCTTCGCCCATGACAGCCCTTCTCTCATCCACCAGTGCTCTTCTCCTCGTGAACTTAAAGTCATCTTCTGTCACTAAAAAGTACTGTACTTGTCTTATTTTCCAGTTTCATTGTCTTAATTTCTTCCTTGGTCATGTTATGGGGTCGGTTTGGTTCGGTTCAGGTTGGATCCGTTAATAGTGTGTCTAGTGTGTAATTTCCAGATTGATGAAGGAATGTATTTCTCTTCTATGGATAATGTATCTCTCTTTTATTTTTTTGGTTTTGGTTATTATTTCCTTCTTCTCTTCTCATCGGTTCAAAGGTGGAAAGAGTTAACAGGTTTTAGTTTATGATTGTGCTTCGCTGGTTTGACAGGTCGCCCATTCCTTTTTTTG
Organism: Turnera subulata; assembly: GCA_028386065.3. Taxonomy (NCBI): domain Eukaryota; kingdom Viridiplantae; phylum Streptophyta; class Magnoliopsida; order Malpighiales; family Passifloraceae; genus Turnera; species Turnera subulata. Next base: position 118,840 of record JAKUCV010004695.1, read on the forward strand.
GCTTGACATTTATTTCTTGCTTTTCAGGGCAAAAGTATGATTTTCCGTTTTCTTTTTTGAGGAATGTTGTGTTTCCTTTTTGACCTGCAAACATCATGGTGCCGCGTCTGCTTCTTATTATTTCTGACAAGCTAGTCTTTCTTCTTTCCTTTTTTTTCTGAAAAAGAAAACTATCGGGATAGATATTAATTGCATGAAAAAAGAAAAACGTACCATCTTTGTTGGCGTTGTGGTAATTTACCTAGGCAAATGCAGTATAAAAAAGAGAACAATACCGAGAGGACAGGATATAGGATTACAAGACATGGATTGTGTAAGAATAAATAATAGTTTAAATGTCTACTCGAGTAAAAGATGGATCTAATCTAAGTAAACAAAAGAAGCCAATATTTTGAGAATATTCTCCAGTCGTATTATTACTGTATGGCCAGTTTTTATTCAGTCAAGTTAGATATAATTATGGTTTCTCAAAAACCTAAAAAGTTAGATATACTTATGTGGATTGGCATCTGGCTAATCGAATGGCCCTTTGATTAAAATACCAAGTTATTTTTTGGCTGTGAAATAAGTACATGAACATGTTTGGGCCCTGTCGCCCTGAGCTTCGGCTTCCCGATAATGCAAGTGAATTTGATTATTTAGGACTTCATTTTGGGCCGGATCTAATGGCTAGGATAATAGATAAAATCTGGAAGCCCGATTGGTTAAATTGGGTCTTGGATGGGTATGTGATATGTACGATTTTTAACCAAGTTTCTCTCAAATAAGAAAAACGGGCTGGGTAAAATTGTACATCACTGGATGATGGACTTCTCTTCTCGCATACCCTGAACTCGACCTAAAATAGTACTTCTCCAAGAGCTTTGTTCCTGTACGATGGTCAAGTTTATGCCAAAAACATAAGCTTTTTTGTCCACTACTTTGTGCCAGCCCTCGAACCAAACAAAAGTATACGTACACCTTTGTCCCAAATCTGTGTTCTTAACACTGCTTTTAAATTTTACGGGGGGAGTTGGAAGTTTCTAAAAAGTTATGTGGAAGTGAAAGCTGACTACCTTAAAGATTTGCATTGTATGAATTCATGGTGTTATTCCTATATGCTGCATTTCATCTTTATATATCATCATTAAATCCTAGTGCAATCCTGAGACAATATTAAAGACATTCTTCTTAATATTACACAATATACAAACAAAGTAAGTATCAAATTCGAAATTTTATTCCAAATACAATGTACTTGGTCGATTCATTGGCCATATTTTCAAGAAAAGTTTCGACCCCCACGAATTTGAAGGAAAAAACAAACAAACATGTTTCCTCTCGACTTAAAACACCAAAAAATCACCCAATGGGACATGACCACACCACACCACACCACAAAGACGCAAGTCGCTTAACCTAACCTTACCCGCAAGCAACCAAACCGAGCCGACGTAACACCGCTGCCCTTTTTTGCGCCACCACCACACACACGTGCGCCACACAATGAAGCTCACCCCTCTTCCCTTCCTCACACGCGCACACTCACTTTCTTCCAATTTTGAGAGAGAGAGAGAGGGAAAACAGCAAAAAAATAAAAAAGTACAGGGGAGTTACTATGCACACATAGATAGTCCACATTCAAAGAGAAGCTTCTCTCTAATCTATCTCTCTCTCTCTATTTAAATGCCACAAAGTGTCGGCTTTATATTCTCTCTTTCTCTTCCTTACCTTTTCCTCTCCCTTTAATTAAGAGCTCACCAGGGCTCTCTCTTCTCCCTCCTCCTGTCTCTCTCTAGAACGTTCCTTCTCTTCCCCACCACCACCCCCTCTTCTCTCCAAATCGACATGGCATCTCAAGCCAGCCTCCTCCTTCAAAAACAGCTCAAGGGTATCCCTCGAATCTGTTCAATTTTGAGTCTTTCTTATTGGGTTTGCTTTTTTGTCGCTGTTTTTCTTTGTGGGGTTTTTTGTTTTCGTGGATCGGGTTTGATCGAGTTTTTGTCTGTGCAGATCTTTGTAAGAACCCTGTTGATGGGTTCTCCGCGGGGTTGGTCGACGAGAATAATATCTTCGAATGGAGTGTTACCATTATTGGGCCGCCTGATACGCTCTAGTATGTGTGCTGCTCTTTTTGTGACATTCGATTGATTTAGTGTGTCTGTTTTTTTTTTCTTTGCGATCAGTTTTAATTTTGATTTATGGTGGGTTTTTGTGTTTTTGCTTGGTGGATGGATTAGCAGAGGTTAGGCTAGTGCTGTGAAATTGATTTGGTGAATATTAGAACGGTTGGATTTATAGATTGGATTCTCGAAGCTTACCTTTTGTTTTTGGAATAAGCTGTATTCTTATGCTATTTTCATTGTTCAGTGACTTTCAAATTGTATCACACTGTCAATTTTCTTACCACTTTGTGGAACACACGTTTGTCCTGGGAGTGGTTTTGGATAAACTATTTCGGTTGCAGCATTGTGTGTGTTTTGCAACGCTTTTCTTTTTACTTTGGACCTGACTCTTTATGTTGTTAGCTCTGAATGCTGATAATTGGAATCATGTCATGCAAGTCTTAAGTATCATATGGTGGCGGTTTTGCTTGCTTTTTTTTTTATAAATAAATTTGAGTACAAATTAATGGCACTGTAGAGATTCTTTACCTAGTGTTCTTATGCTTTAAAAGTTCAATTGTACTGAGGCGTTGCTCTGCTGGATTTACCCCAGCTATTAAATTGGACAATCAAGTTGACAATTTTAGCTTGATTAGATGCAGTTTTAGTTTTGTCAAATATACAGGAAGATTTTGTCCATGTACATAGAGGATATTTATATTTCCATCTCCAATGTTTTTATTGCAGTGAAGGAGGGTTTTTCAACGCCATCATGAGCTTTCCATCCAATTACCCTAATAGCCCTCCAACAGTGAAGTTTACTTCAGAGATATGGCATCCTAATGGTCTGTTGATCATCTACCTGCTATCATGTATTAGAAGTGCCTCTTCTTATTCTCAGAAGTTGATCTTTTTTCCTGCATGAATTTCAGTTTATCCCGATGGACGTGTTTGCATATCTATTCTCCACCCTCCCGGTGATGACCCAAATGGCTATGAGCTTGCTAGTGAACGATGGATGCCGATCCATACAGTATGTCATGATCACTTAGTGTTAACATCCCTCACCAGTTCTCTCTGTCTCTTTCTCTGTTTGCTTGTGCTTGTGTGCATCCCTGTATGTGTTTGTCTACTTGTTTGTATAGTTAGGTTGTGATCGTAGACAAAATGATTGGTTGCACTAGCTTGTGGTTTTCACCATTTTAAACTGAGTCTGTGGAAATATATATTATAGACCATCTAACTATGAGCTTTTAATGGTTTAAGTTCCTGGTTGAATTAAATGGTCTTGTGTACGTGGCGGCGAGATGACATTATGTTCTTAAACTCTTAGGCTAAAGTTTCTTAATTGTAGCTACTGAATTGAAGGTACTTGCTCGAGTATCTTTTCATTAGTCATGGGATGTGAAGACAAGTTATCTAGTCTTCGAAGTTGTAAGAATCAGGCATTAGATGCTTTTAGGAGTCTTTTTTTTTCCTGCTCTTGTGTATTCTTTGATATCATTTCGAAACAGTGTCGTTTCAAAAGTGGAAGATGTTTAGCTCATGTTTTATTTTGCTTATGCATTGTATCACCCACTTTTCCATTATGTTTTTGAATGAGCATTTCAATTAATGACAAATGTGAACTTAGTGGCTCACTATGCAAGAGCTTCGGAGAAAACCATATATCTTTAAAAATAAGCAATGGGGCGTAACCTCTTTGATACCAACATCTGACTGCTTACCTCTGGTTCTGAGAGATTCAAAGATATTCCCATTGAGAGCTTTGATAAATCTCAATCAGCTTAGACCACCCACAGTCTGTTGTATATCAGCCCATATGTTGGTAATGCTACAAAACTGAGATGTCTGCTCTTCCAATTCCAGTGTGTATTACTCGGGCAGAGGACTACGGATTGTCTTTTTACACTTCTGATTCATGCAACACTATTATTGAACCTATTATAGGTTTTACAGTTGTGGAATTGTTGTTGGCAGGTTGAAAGCATAGTTTTGAGCATTATATCAATGCTTTCGAGCCCCAATGACGAATCTCCTGCAAATGTTGAAGCTGCTGTAAGTGTGATGGTTTTTCTTCTTTTTTTTTTTTTGATACAAGATGGTTTTCCAATATTTTGGTTATATTTCTTTTCTATTAAGCGACTTGTTTCTATAATTATTTTAGAGTTTTGGTTTGGGGTTATAAGTGTAGGACTGAATTGAATATTATGTTTCTACTTAACTTTACAGAACTTTATTGGGGGCAATTGATATACATACGAAATTTCTCAATCTATACAGTTCTAATTTGAGAACTTGAAAGATCTTGGCTTCTAGTTTTTCATGCTTAACATGTTTTTTTCTGTTTTATGCTCATATGTGATGATAACATCTGAGCTCTTTTGTCTGGCAAAGTATGCATGTTATATCTTCCAGCTCGTAGAATAGATATGAATATGAAGATCTCTTTGTAGCTGTTTGTCATTGATTTGTATCTGTACCTTTTGGACAGCTTTTGATTGTCAAGCCAGTCCCTATTATTGCGAAAGGAGAAGTATTCTGTCAGGCACATTGGATTATGATTTTATTTCTATGCGCAGTTTGTGTGGTGCAAATAAAATGAAGGAGATATTGACCTTCTAGCTAGGATTTGTATTTATTGTGGCCTCTGAAAAGTGGTCAGAATATGACCAGAAAGAGATTTTTTTTTTTTCCTGAATTTTTTGGTGCATCTGGTTTAGATTACACCCAATGCGAAGGAAAGCTAATATATAGAAGACAATGCTAAATAACTGTGTTCAAAATATTTGGTCTTGTTATGTTTGTGAGCTTTGGTTGATCTTTTGGGGATCGCAATACTTTATTGTATGAAGAGCTTATTTCACTTAGGCGTTAGTTTTCTGTTTTGTTGAAAAAGTTTTCCAACACCTATTTGTTGAAAAAGTTTTCCAACACCTATTTAGTCTGACTTCTGAATGGTTCTATTTTGCAGAAGGAATGGAGAGAGAGGAGAGATGAATTCAAGAAGAAAGTTAGCCGCTGCGTGAGAAAATCGCAAGAAATGTTGTGATCCTAGACCGATGATGCTTCAATGCTCTTGTATCGGGAATATCTTAATTTGTTATGGGGGGTGGTTTTTTGGGGGGGTTTGTGAGGGTGAGGGCAACTGGTCACCAGGTAATCTGTGTTCTTGTAGAATGCCCTGTCGTTCCTATCCTTTTTTATTTTTCATTTGCGTGTTCAAGTGATTGTTAAGATCAGAACAGGTCTGTATGCTGAAGGCATTTTGATTAGTGAGATCATGTCAGATAATATTATTCACTCCATAATGTTGTTGGGACATCCAATTTGTTTTTGCTTTTTGCTTCTAGTGGAACGTTGGTTTCTATTACGTCTCTGAAAAGCTATGCTTGGTCCCAAGTTGTTTGTGGTAGGCTCTTTTGGTGGGAGTTTCTGTTCTGTTGCTCTTCACTTCTCATCCCACCATGGTTTATCCTCGTAAAGGTTGCAAGTCCGTGTTAGGCACTTGAGCATATAATGCTTGTCATGTAAAAGGCACCGCAATTTGTTGACTACTGTCTACATCAAAATGGGTGGAAGTCTCCTCATATTGCCCCCACTGGGGAGGGAAAGGAGAAAAAAGATGTCAACTATTTTAACCCAAACAGCGAAAACACGAGCCGACATGTTGTTTTCCACCTAAGAGTATTTGACTAAGAAATGATGGTAAAGCCTGGCCATGATCGAAATTGCAGACATGAGTCTCCTCTGAGTACTCACCCATGAGAAATCTTAGACATAGTCGGCAGGTTGCGGGTACTCGAGTTGATACAACAGAGACGGGATAAATGATATTGAGGTCACGGTCGAATCACCAACAGTTGCGTTTTATCATAGAATCGTTTTCTTTCGAGTACAAGAAGGTTCATCATCAATGGAAGCATGCATATTGTTGTTAAAAGCCACCAAAATAACACAATATTGCACACAGGGTGGAGTACAAGGATTGTACGCACGGAGATTTGCTCTTATTAATGCATCAAAACATGTAAGCTGCTGATACAGAATGATAAACCATCAAAGATGGAACCCACATCAGATATACATTATTCTTTACAGTCTTTAAAGTATCTAGAGAAACATTTTCCACGAACAGTTTGTTTCACTTAGTACCACTAGTAACTAATCTTGCTTTGTCGGTTTGGCAACGTAACTCCCAATCCTCACCACAATTCCATCTATGTCACGCACGTATCCAACCCTCTGCCCCCATTCTTTGTCCTCCGGCTGGCTCACTGGTACTGCACCATTCTCTACCGCCCTCTGCCCATCATCACAACGTTAAGACAATTAGATGACAAGACACAGATATATGATCACTTGCATAGATTACTACAAAATCAATCCCTTGAATTACAGGACAAGTCTTCAAGAGTACTGTTTAGGGGAGAAAAAAATCTACATATTATACCTTGTAAGCTGCGTCAACATCTGCATAAGCAAAGCAAACCTCAAGCGGTGGCCGTTCTCGGGCAGACGGTGTTTGGACGTGCCCACTCCGGTCATCGGTCTCGCGCTGGTGTATCGGTGTAAAAGCTATGGTGGTCTGTCCACTTTCTAGCTCTCCCCATCTATTGATTGATGACAATCACTGATCAATAATCTAGAGTAAAGAGAAGAGATTTTAATTAATGGACATATATATGCACATACCTGTGAGACTCATCTAAGCGACGAACATGATAGCCAAATGCTTTGGCGTAGAAAGCAACGGACTTGGCTACATCCTGAACGTACACAACTGTGTAGGCAAATGATGCAGGGTTCTGGTTCGACGATGCCATTAATTAAATTAATTCTGTTTAACTAAATTTCTTTTGCATGCAATTGATGATCATATGATTGATTGATGGGTGTATTCTGTTATAATTTTTCGCGGAAAATTTCAATGTCTTTAGGCTTTATATTAGGAGGCTAAGTTAGGGAGGAGTTCCTGGGTTTGGGGGATTATTACACGTGGTTTTAAGTCATGGAACTAGTTTGTTGCACGTGGAGTTCTTGCATGTCTGGATATCTTAAAACGGTGTCAGGTGGCATCATTGACCCAATACGTGGAGAATCGGAGAGATTCTTACGTTGGAAGTTAGAAGAAAGAAACACCTCTTTTTTTTTTTTTTTAACCGAGGTAAAATCAACAGTTGGTGGCAGTAACTGTGACTCCGGTTAACTCACCGAACCGATTTACTCTCGTGATTCTTTTTTTACTTTTTTCCTGAACCGAGTCAGATCGGACTCGTGATTCATTGAGAGAGGAAGAATTCAGCTGATTTGTGGGGCTCTTATCATCCAACTCCCCATCACCGCACACGTGGCATCAAATTCGGCCGTCAAAAACTGCCCCCAAGTTTTCTTACACAAACTGGGGCCCTTGACCTTTCCAGTTCTCCCACATTGTCTTGTTGGCTCTCGAACTTGTGAAAACGACAAAAAATCCGACCAAAAGAGCTCGTTTTTTTCCCCGGTAAACGCCACACACCAAAAAGGAAAAAAGAAAACCCGACTCTAAATTCTCTCCTTGTTCCTTCCCGCCCGTAAATTGGTGATCCAAATCATCAATGTGAAAAGCTTCTGGTGGCGATATTGGATCCGATTCGATGGGTGATCCCGCAGTTAATTCTTCTCAGGGGAAGAAAGTGTACAAGAACAACATCGTTGCCTCTGGTCCTAAACCATCCCACCAGAATTCTTGCCGGAAACTAAGCAATGGCGTCGACGGTGCGGTTATTGGTAAGGTGGCTATATTTATGCTAAAAGTGGCGGCTTTAGAGGCGGTGAGGAGGGTTTCCAGGCATAAATGCCCTCCCCTCTGGCGCGGCCTCCAAGCCTTGCCGTTTCTTTGCTACCCACCTTTCAAATGGATGCAAAGATGGGCTCCCTTCAAGGGTTTGCTCCAGGGAATTAAGGTTCGTTCTTTCCATATTCGAGATTACATGATCATGTCCATTCGGTTTTGTTTCAATGTTTTTTTTTGAATTGGGTTCTGTTTTTTGTGTGGGTTTTGTTAACTTAATTACCTTATTTTGCCGCGATGTAGGCGCCATTTGCTTGTAAAGGTACTGCCTTTATAGTTCTTAACAATTGTCTGTGACAACTGGCACTGACTCCAAAATTATGGATTAAGGTTGTGAGAGGGAAAATTGGGTTTACTCGATTAGAGTAGCTGCTAATCTGCTGATCGCATTCAATTTCCCTATTGTTTAAATTTCCTCCCCTGCAAGTTGGCATCTAGCTTGCATTTTCACCCTTTTCACAATTTTGTCACGGAGTAAGTTTTCGTTCCTTTCTGTTCATGTCCAGATGTTTTCCAGGCCGCTATTAGCGCTTTCAGTTGCAACTGCTTTTTCTGATGAATCCATCAACAAAACTCAAGCCTTGGATGACACCGGTGGTTCTCATGCCCCTTCAGAGACACATTCCGAGACTGCCTCTGTTCTTTCTTCTTCTGATGCAAGGTAGATCAGATTTTAAGTTTGCAGTTTGTCATATTACTTCTTTGCTTTGTAGTAGTATGAGAAGGCTAACAGACTAAAATGTGATGTTGCAAATATCAAAGTGGCAAGCTGTTTGCCACGACAATTATTTTCTGCAGAAAATTTTATGTTAGGGATTATGATATCCTCTTGTAAGTTTAACCTTATCTGAGTGGCTGAGGTAAGTAGATCTAATTGCTGGTAAATTTCGTTGTCATGACCAATGATCCGATGTTAAATATGGCCTTTCATTTCAGTTAACAGATTTTATATGTTTATCCTGAAATAAGAATGTAATACACCTGCACGTGGGTATTGGTTTATCTGGAATTAGCCTTGAAGATCATGGGATCTGCATGATGATGTTGGAAGTTCAATCTGCTGTCCTATCTGTGATATTTTATTTCCTGGTCCGACAGGCGGTCCATCAAATGGATAGGGGGATTTGATTCCATTCGGGGAATCCTTGGTTGCCCCCGCTAAACAGATTACTGTTGTGCGTGATCACAATCAAGTAGAGGTCGAGTTGCGGTACTATGTCTGATGAACCATGATATAGGGTCATGGATTGAGTAGGCAGTATATAGTGGCTTGCTAATTCCAACTATTACTTGGCATGTCCAGTCAAAAGCCTAAGCTTATGCTCCAACGTTCTTTCCCTTTGTATTGACTACTGGCATGTGAAAGACTAGATTTATATGCATGTATATGAATGCATCTTTACATCACAAATGAGAGAATCACATTTTTCAGTTCATTTTTTACTGTTATTTTCTTCTATCTCTATCATATTGTCAGTCATTATCCTGGCATTTTTGAAATCTTCTATTCCCTTTGGTAGTTACAAACTTCACATTCTTCCCTTGTAGAACTGGTGATGGGGCCGTTCAGAGTATGGCATCGGAAAGTTGGTTACTTCAACTCCACCGAGAGCTAGAAAAGCAAGGAATTTTGTTACCAGAAAGGTGACCTTTTGCTTTACGTATCAAACATATTAAAATATGGGCATTTTGGTTTCTAATGTAGTTGCCATTTCTAAGTTGATTCAGTGCTCTAGGCAGTTATTCCCGCCATTCTGTGCTCAAGATACTCAGGGTTTCATCCATTTCACACTTTTTTCAATTCTTGCACTTTCTAAGAGCCGAGGAGATTACCTATTATTTGAGAAAGTCATTGATGCTATTTTCGGCCTGTCCTGCTTCCCCTTATCAAGCTCCAAGTCAATTTACAAGATATCTCTCCTCTTCTCCTTTTTCCCCCTCCTACAAGAATATCGCATGTCTTGCCAGTTTTTGGTCCTCTATTACTTTTCTCAAAATAACTGTATGGGTTTGTAAGTGATGTTATAATTTTAAGTTAGCACATTTACCATGGACATTTAGGCTTCTCAGGCCCTGAGATCGATATTTTATGCAGACTTAGTGACGATGAGCTCCGAAGATTTTATGCTGCTGCAGATGGGGACTTTCCATACTTCCTATTATCCATTAAGAAGACAATCCGTTGGAGGGAGACTTACCGAATTCTTTCGGAACAAGAGCTAGATATGTGGTCAAATATGGTCTTCTGGCATGGGTATGATGTTGTACACCGCCCTTGTCTTATTGTGCGGCTTGGACTAGCTTGCACCAATTTACCATCTCATGAGAGACCTCGATTTGCTCAAGCAGTTAGTAAGTTTTCCTCGCCTATTTGCTGATTTTTTCTGTTGTATAATCATTTGGGTTTGGCTATCTTGGTAGTAAGACTTTCACTGGAGATAATGAAAGAAACGTGTGGGATCTGAGTTGTACTTTTTCAGTCATGTTAAGCTGGAAAGAATAACTTGAACCTAGTCAATATAGTTTTCCCCAGCAATAATGTGTGTTTAAATTAGAAGTGAACAACCAACGTTTTGGCATTCAGTAGTTTGCATGAGTTTGGTTTGTTTATTGGGTTATCTCATACATTATCTGGGGCCCATGTTGGGCAACAAATTGAGTGACACAATTCTATTTGTCATTTTTTTTATGCAGTATCTCAGGTAGAGCGTGGAATTTTGAATTTACTTGATGAAGATAATCCTCAAATTACAGTTCTTCTGGATTGTGATGGAATATCTCCATTGAGAATTCCCATGCAAATGATGAAATCTTGTTCTTCACTTCTGCAAGATAATTTTCCAAACCGCCTTGGCCATTTGCTAGTTATACGGCTTCCCCCAGTTGTTCGAGTCATTGCGCAAACATTTATTCAAGTAAGCATGCTGTCCTCTTTTAGTTTAAATGATTTGATCTTTGTGCTCAATATCTACCTTCCCTGGGGGCCAGGGAATGTGCAGTAAACTTCTTGGCATGATCTAATCCATGCCTATGTTTTCAGGTTCTGAAACCAGTCACACGTAAGAAGCTGAGAATTGAAGGGAAAATGTACCACAGGGTTCTCTCAGAATACCTTCAAACACTCCCATCATATCTTGGTGGAGATTGTATTTGCAGCATATGCTCAAATGAGAACTTTGCAACTACACAGCATTCCCCGTCTACAAGCGAAATCATCAGCAAGACACGGCCTATAAGTTTCATTCAGGACCGTGAGGATTTGCCTTCATCACATCTGACCTTTGAGGAAGATGTTCAATCCAACGATAACTGGGACCACTTGTTAAGAACTGCTGTAATCGGTTTGCTCATGCTGTGGGTTTTTGTAGCTCTGGTTGCCGGATTCTATGATCCTGCTAGCCGTCCCTTTTTCGGGTCTTCTCAAGGGGAGTGAACTAGTAGTAATCCCACTTCCCTCCACTTTAATCTTCTCATGGGGAGTGAACTAGGAACCCCACTTCCCCTCCCACTTCAATCTTCCACGTACAGCCTTCTGTCTATATCTTTTCTTGTCATACAAGGAGCGTCCTACTTAGCCAAGTTGATTAATATTGTTCTTTGTAATAATAGTCATGTGGTTAATGACCCAAACATTTTTGTTTTTAGATGAAGATATATAATCCTCAACATGCCTTCTCACAGAGCATGCTACTTTCCTATTCTTATATCCTCACATCTTTGCCTGTTCGTTCTATCATCGCTCAAACGACAACAGTTGCTGACCAAATCATACAATAAGTTGAGAACCGTACTCTTTACGATATTGTCTCGATTGAGCAGACAACACATTTAGCAACAATTGGCCGCTATTGCATGAAAACATCCGTTATGAAGGGCTAAAGGATATGGAAACATCCTTCGCTATAGCTTCACCCTAAAGCTGCATTTCTTCGTCACAAGTCACATAATTTTTTTTCCAATAAAAAGGTATCAGTAGTATCATCACCCTCCCGGCCAGGTCCCGGACTCCCGGATAGACACTCTTAATAGTTAATAGGATTGACGAGTGACATAATCACAAAGCATGCATATGACTTGACAAAGAATAAAATTATCCGCAAGATCTAGGATCATATTATCTAAGATACTGTTGACATATGCTTGACTGTTTTGGATAACATGGCACATAAAAAATGTGAAGTTGGAAAGAAACGATCATGGAACCATGTGCTGATAAAAATTTTAGGCCGCCTAATATTAGCACATTTTCTCGAGGAGGAAAGCAAACAAAGTCGCCATATTTGCTTCGTGAAAGACATTTTGAGGACGGCGCTTATGTGGGAAATTAGGTCTTGCAAGTGGGGAAATAACAAAGGCCAATGCAATCTTTTTGAGACTTTTGACAGTGGAGATATATCTTGCACCTCAATGGATTACATTCTAGTTCCTTTCCTGGGAAAGTATCATTGGAGAAACAAAAGGAAGTAGTCCCCTTTCATTTGTTTCTCTTTTTTTTTTTTTTTCTGCATATCTTAAACTGTGGCAACAATTCTAAAGGTAGCTAACATAAATAAATCAACTTCCCAAACTTAAGAGTATGAGTGTATGAGATTGCTTAGGTCGACCCAATAGTAACTTAGTCACTTTTTATGTGCTGAGATATCATAGCTGCCCATGTTGCTACAAGTGGTATGACCAAAGATTACATTGTCAATAGCAGCAGCAGATCTGCAGGCGTAATTCCATATTCTATTAGGGAAGGGAACAGAGTTCAAGCCCTGCTTGACTGGCAACAGCATTCCATATTCTACATTTTCCTATCAGTATATACTAATGTTCAGGATAAATTGCTTTTGACTAAAATGGAGCTTATACAATAAAATTTGGAAATGGCTTTACCACGGAAACTCTATAAAAGTTCCTCCTAAAGTACAAGAGCATCAGCCTTTTGTGCTAATCTGAAGGCTTCGTGGAAAGATCTTCGCAAGTTGAAGCTGCACTTGTTCTTTGTAGTCATATGGGTGTATATATTAATTAGACTGCAAATTGGATGGCAAAGACAAGCAAGAAAGGAAGATATGCCTTTTTCATTCGATAAGCATACCCACCTAATTTGTTAGCTTCAATATCTTGTTTTTGGATTCGCAATGTATGCGTGTGGTGCAATATTAATACCTTAATCTTCTGCTCGAAAAAAATAAGAAAGTGATGATCATTGATCACATGTTTTTATTAAGAGTACACCGCTGAAAACATTTGAATTATCCATATAGAATTTTGAGGATTAAATAACATGAGGAATCTTATCGGATGATATACATAACATGCATGCCTACGCCAACTTTTCAATATAATACCAATAATATAACCTTCCAATGAACAACTTAAACGAGGAAGGCACGATACGTTTCTAATAAAAATAAAACTCAAATTTATTAAAGTGTTTCAAATTACTTAGTTGAGGGAAAGTAAAACAAGATTACACCATAGTCAACTTCTATGACATATATGGCTTGCAAGACAGGACAGAGTGGAAAACCCTTCTACTTCTACTTTCACCCATTAACCTAAACAATTCCAAATATAACTTTTGCATCGAGCTAAGTTGCTGTTTATTTATGATTTGACACACGCTAAGATTGACGTAGACCACCTTTTAGATATGCAGCACCGAAGCAAATACCTAACTTTGGAGCATGATATAAAATTAGACCAAAAGAAGAGACAAAGGAATTTGGTGAAGAAGAAAAGACAAGGAGAAAGTGGAGTACTACTACAAGTTTATAATTTGTAGATTTTTTTTTGAACACCAAAATAACAAAACCATTTTCCTTTTTTTTTGAAAATACTAGAGATTTTTTCTTTGTTTTTATAATATATGCATAGTTTTTTTTTGGACCTAGCTAGTATATAAACGTCGCTACCTTTTTAAAAAAAAGAATTGAAAGTGTGTAATGTAACTGCGGTAATATCATAATATAAGGTCTAATATCTTCGAGATTAGTCCAAGAATGTTCTGATCAGGAGTAGTACTAGTAATTAATTAAGTGGGTTGCCATGCCATACCTACACTCTTGAAAAAAGGTGAACATCATCATTTTCCATTTGATGGCTCTCTCTGCCTTTGTGTCCTGATGTAATACATACCCAATTAGATATTTTTTTTGTGTTGTTTTTGTTTGAGAAGTGACGACACGAAATGGTGACCTTTCGAATCCGCAACAGATAGGACAGATCATGACGTGGTGCCAAAAGGAGATTTGATAGGTTATCACACCTGACACATCACTTAGTTTATATTTCTGCAGGACTTTCTTTGTCTGGTCATTTTCATATTTATACTCTTTTTTCCAAAAAAAAAAAAATTGGAAGGGTTGGTTATATTCATATATTTTTAAACCAGGCAAAAAAAAAACATTTGCCCATGAGCCCTGACCAAAAAAAAAAAAAGAAAAGAAGAAAAAGAAAACGCACTTGCCCATAAGCCAAAATATGTGCCCATAAATTTTATGTTTACTGCCCTTCTATAAATATAGAGCAATACTTTAATTTATGGAATTTTAATGACTATAATAGGCCCTTTTGTTTTGATGTAAGATAACAATATCACTAAAAGTAATGACAATCACCTAACGTTACTCGTAAATTAAGATAATATCCTCATCTTAGCAAGCTACAGAGCAATACATCTCCCTATATTCATCATTACAATCCATCTATAATCATGTTTAAATAATTACCAGCAGATGCAAATCAGTTAGTTAATCAAGGAAAGAAAATGACTTGCATTATCATCAACTTTGGAACTTCCAGTTAGTGTAAGTGCGTAAACATATTTAGTATCATATTTTTGCACGATCTCTAGCTTAATAAAAAGGAAAGCAAGGATTGCACAAATGGAAAAAGAGAAATTAATTAATTAGTTACTATATTACTCCTACGAAGGAGGCATCACTGATATTAAATGCATATTCTGACCCCCCTAAAAAAAGATACTGAATGCATTAAAACTTCACTATTTAATCTCTAGTATCGTGACGCATTTTCATCACTTTCATGCATAGGATCGCACCACTCAGGGCGAAGCTATATGTATGTTAGGAAAAGCAATTCTTAACCTTCTTTTGATGCGTCACACTACACTAAGCCAAGGCATTACTCGTGGGTTCTCCCTGTCTCTGCCGTGCTTTCTTCCATTAAGTGCTACAAGCATTATGCACACCACTCACCTTCTATCCAAGTAAAAATAACATGTTAGGGCACTTTAGAATTACAAAGAGGGAAACACATTAATTCTTTTTAAAACTGACGACTTTGCAAAATAAAAATTTAATTTGGATGAAAAATAGTTTAACTAGTATGAACAGTTCTCTCCTTGCTTTAACTAACTTGGAGCACTAGGTGATAACGGCAACCTTTGCCCTAGTTTGGCCCTTGCTCCTCCCCAAAGAGCGCATATGGTCATGTGTAGCGGCTCGAAACAAGTCGAGTGGAAATCTAGGGAAAACGCACTTCATGACTGTTGTTGTGTTACTTTGATGTGATCATTACTTAATTTGTAATGTTACCAAGAAAGAATTAATGTTTAGTATGTTTCTTTTTTATCACTGGAATGTTTTGTTTCTTGAAACTTCATATCACAAGTGTCACCTTTTCCTTTTGCATATTGTCAAGTCACCTAGTTTGTACTTGAATTTTTGCATTTTTGCATATATGTTTCACTAGAGAACGTACGGAATAGCTACTATAATCACAGTAGCTTCCATCCATTATGATGTTATTGGTGCCAATCAAATCAGCATTAACGTACAATAATGTTTCCAGAAAACCATCAAATTCCAATTGGCTTTTCCTACTCGTTTACATAGTTTCAATATTATTGGAAACTCATAAGATTCCATAAATCTATGCTTGTATATCATACTAATTCTATTCGTCCAAGACACGTAGTATATACACCCAGATCTTCTTCTTTTTTGTTCTTTTAAAGTAAAAAGAAGAAAAGAAAAAGACAAGGTGAATCAAATATCAACCATGTGCGGGGCACCCGTGCAAAGATATCCTATTAATTAGTTCTTGGGGATCATGGAAGTCAAGGGTTTTGATCTTTGATATTGTAAAAAAATGGACATGCAACTTTGGGTAGATAATCGAGATCAGAGAAAGGTAATGTCCACCCATTACTTAATGTTTGAACTATAAGAATTAAGGAGGCCTGTAATTCTCTTTCGGCGTAAATGAACTTGAAGGACGTACGTTAATAAAGGTATAAAAAACTGTACACTTCTTTTTAACAATGCATTATCCCATGATTTCACGAACTCCATTTTCTTTTTTGTTTAGCATAGGTAGACAGAGGTCAACACAGAAAGATATGATGAACTTAAAAGTTCTTTAATTATAACCAACTTGCACCGTAAAATCAAAGAAAACAAAAACATGCACCGTGTATAGCATATTAGTCAATATTCCTATCTAGCTACATGTTTTAATTTAATGATTTTACTACTTCGTGGGTTGGTGTATCGCCTTTCAATTCTCACCCAAGTTGCTCCTCCATGAAGCAAATATAGCACACAAAGTCATTAATATGTTAATATCACCTTTCCAAATAAAAAGAAACTAAACATTTGCCGGTGGCCAGACTTGACCATTATATCCTATTTTTTCCCATGTACCATCATCAGTACTAGCAAACCAGCAACTAAGAATTCTCACATCACCCATTAACCCCAAAGGTGGCCCCGCCCGTACTTTATACGTGGTCCTAATTTTCCCTTAGAAATGTCCCCCCTCTAGTGCTGCTTTCATCAGCCCATGTATTATAGCGTTATATAATTCCCCTCCATATCCAGCCCAAACCCCACACCATAAACCACAACCATCAAGACACATTGACACTAATTAACATCTAATTCTCCTTTGCCCGTCCAAAAAACACCACCTTCTTCTCAGTATCTATCTCACAATGGAAGCCGCAACAAGGGCAAGAGCAGAATGGCAATGGTGCCTAGCCACAGCTTTCAGGACAGCCCTTGCATGCACCATAGTGGGCTGCATAACCCTCTACGGCCCAACTGAACTCATGCAACAAATAACCTTCCCTGCATTCTCTTATGTCACGGTAATCCTCATTGTCACCGACGCAACACTAGGTGACACCCTCCACGGTTGCTGGCTGGCTCTCTACGCCACGGTCCAGACGGTCGGGCCGGCTATTCTGACCCTCTGGCTGATCGGCCCGGCTAGGTTCACCTGTGCCACCATTTCCCTGGCGGTGGCTATAGCTGCATTTGTGGTGGTATTACCCGAGGGCACTCATTTGATAGGCAAACGTATTGCCTTGGGGCAGATTGTGCTTATTTACGTCACAGCTTATATCCATGGGGAGAAAACTGAACCTATCATGCATCCTTTGCATATAGCGGCTAGTACTGGTGTTGGTGTTCTTGCTTGTGTCCTTGCTTTGCTGTTACCCTACCCAAGACTCGCTTATTGGGAGGTAAGATATATTCAAATTTATATAGTATGCATATTCCTATATATGACTAATTGTGCCTATTTTATATCCTCATTTTCAAATATTATATATCTTTATTCAACGTAATCATATTAGTTTCTATATAAATTAATAACTCTGGATTTTTTGGTTAATTAGGAGTTTATAAAAAAAAAATACACTGTTTGTTTACTTCTTTGACTGGTTATATTGAGTAATTGAGATGATTTATTTTTCTACACAAATAATTAAAATGATCATAATAACATTTAGAAATAGAATATTAGTTATGACCTGTTTCATTCTTTTTTTTGGCTAATAAGGTCAATACAGAAAAGAAAAACCAAAAACAAAAATTGTACTATCATGCACCAAACCATTGAGTTGAGACGAATCAACCAGTGAGGAATAGGTTTAGTGCGAACTACGGTGCACGCCTATCCAAGTGCAGCGCGTGTACGTATGCATATGCATATGATACTCTTAATTACCAATGATTAATTAAAAGAATAATACTATTGTATACGGATCGTACCGTTATCATCAAGCTTTAGATAACTACCGTTCAAAAAAAGAAAAAGCTTTAGATAACTGACAATAGACAACTAACAGATATTCTTTTTTGTCTGTATAAAAGTCAAAACAAGGACAGATCTATGCATTTATAATTTTACATATGGTGTCCATGTACAAATTATTCCTTATAATGAATATTTGCACAAAGGAAAATATTCCTTGTAATAATCTTTTTTCTTCATCCTTTGCAGGCAAAAGAGAATGTCCGACTTCTTACACAGAACATTTCGGAAAGACTGAAGCTGTATCTGAAGGCTTTCTGTACAGAAAACCATGCCCTGGCGTCAGCTTCTGTCTCCCAAGCTAAGCCATTAGCCATTACTGGATCTAAGCTTCTTCAAAGCGTTAAGATCTATCAGGTAACATTATATATGATTCCTTACAGATCCTTAATCTTGAAGAGTATAAACGTGTGTGTACTCTTTTTGTTTTTTTTATAAAAAAAAAAAAGAAATAATTGTATGCATGCACCAAATATATTCTGATGATCTCTTTGTTAATTTGATACAGGGAAGCATGAAATGGGAAAGATTTCCACTGAAGTTCCTGAGATCCTGCAACCCAAATCCTGGAGAGGGATTGCAGGAACTGGAGATACCCCTGAGAGGGATGGAAATGGCTTTAACTACTACTTCTTCATTTCCTATCAGGATTTCTAATGGAGAACAAAGCAGAACTGATGGTCTGGTGCAATTGGAGGAGCATATTAGTCATAAGCTAAAAGAAATCCATTCTTCTTTTTCTTGTAAAGATTCTTTAACAGTTCCTGAATCTAATGCTGCAAGCATAACCAAGTCCCTCCAAACACTTCAAACTGTGCCCACAAGCCACCAAGATTTGTCCCCCTTTTTCTTCTTATTTTGCATGAAACTCCTCTGCAAAGCACCTGCAGCAGCAAAACCACCACCATCCTGTGGCCAGGCCCAGGAGGAGAATCAAGAATCTCCCACTTTGAGTGATATGGATGGATTCTTCAGAAGCATTTGGAACAATGCAATCTTGAACTTAAGCAGCAAAAGACTGATTCCTGCGCTGAGATGCTCTCTTTCCTTGGGTCTGGCCATCCTATTTGGTTTAATGTTTAGCAAGGAAAATGGTTACTGGTCAGGACTCCCAGTAGCCATTAGCCTGGCTGCAGCAAGACAGGCAACATTCAAAGTTGCTAATGTCAAAGCACAAGGGACAGTGTTAGGCACCGTCTATGGAGTGTTTGGTTGTTTCGTCTTTGAAAGGTTCTTGCCAATAAGGTTCATGTCTCTCCTTCCTTGGTTCATTGTCACCAGTTTCCTAAGGCGTAGCCGCATGTATGGCCAGGCAGGTGGGATTTCGGCCGTCATTGGAGCTGTTATTATATTGGGCAGGAAAAATTTTGGTCCACCAAGTGAGTTTGCTATTGCAAGAATCGCTGAGACCTTTATCGGGTTGTCTTGCTCAATAATGGTAGACCTTCTGCTGCAACCCAAAAGAGCTTCTTCCCTGGCCAAATCTCAACTCTCCAAAACTTTTGGGACATTGTCTGCTTGCATCAGGTCAATAAGCCTTGAAGGCAGCAGAGAGAATTTGCTAGACAACCAAAGGAGACTAAAAATGGATGTTAACGAGCTAACGAAACTCATTGGAGAAGCTGAGGCTGAACCTAACTTTTGGTTCTTGCCTTTCCATAGTGTTTGCTACCGTAAGCTCCAGGTGTCTTTATCAAAGATGGTGGACCTCTTGCTTTTCAGTGCTCAAGCTGTGGAAATCCTTCAACAAGTCAAATTTGAAGCTTCGTGGAAGGAATGTGTAAATAAGCTAGAAGATGACCTCCTACTTTTCAAGGAAACAGTTGCATCTCTAGCTAAATGTTTTGAGGACGTGGCCCTGTTGAAATCACTAACATTTCTTGAAAAGGAACTGGAAAGCAGAAGCGTCTCTTGGGATATTGAAGTGGGGAAATCACCAAATGCAAAGGCCTTTAGGATTTCAGGTGAAGATGATCAGGCAGAGAAGGCTATGACTTCCTATCTTGAACATTCAAAAGAAGCTGTAGATACACTTGAAGGGAAGGATGAGGAAGAGAAGAGCCAGGCAGTGATTTGTTTGAGCGGTCTTGGCTTTTGCATCAACAACTTAATCAAAGAGACAAGAGAGATTGAGAAAGGGTTCAATGAACTTGTCCAATGGGAGAACCCTTCACACCACATTAATCTGTATGAAATTTCATGTAAAATCCATGCTTTATACAATTGAAAATTTACAGATGAAAAATTAAGAATCTAATCCACTTTTGCTAGTATAAATTAAATTGATCATCAGACCAATATCATGAGCATGCACTACAATTGAAAAGGAATCAAATTGACTTTGATAGTCGATTAGACCATGAGCATGCACTAAAATAAAATAAAAATGAATCAAATTGGCTCTGATAGTATAGATTATTCCATATCATATTTACTAGTTTAGATCATGAGGCATGCAGTACAATTAATATTCAATACAATTAAAAAAAAAAATAGTATTTGGTTTAGAAAAACAAAATGTGGCTGCTGGGATTCGAGCCCAGGTCTCCACGGCCACAACGTGGAATTCTTACCACTAAACTACAGCCACTTTGTGCTGAATGAGTGATTAATTAGATCTTACTCACATTTTGCATTCTAGGGGCCAAAGAAGTAAACATACTCCCTTCATTTCCAACACCTATCTATTTGGGCTGAAATGGGGGTACAAACCAAACATCCTCAAACTAATCAATGCAAAACTTTATAATGAAGTTAATTACCAACTTCTAATTAAGAGATTGTTAAAATTATTTATCTCATTTCATATAATGACCATCTTATCCATCATCCTAGTTAATTGGACTTTGAAACACAAAGCCTAAGACCAAGACCAAGCCCAATTCTTTGTGTTTACTTTATTAAGTGAGAGAGCCCAAGCCTCTTTGTTGAAAGCCCAGTTCAGCCGAAAACAGACACAAGCCCAAGACATGTTTTTTCCTCTCTTTTTTTTGTTTCTTTTTTTCCCTTCTCTTCGTTGTCTTCCCTTGAGCGATAACCAAAGTATACGTATCCTACCAGAAACGAAACACCATTAAACGTCGGGGGATCTTCTTTTTCTGTCCAAAATTGATTCGCTAATCAAATCCAAAGTATAAATAAAATCAACCACCACCACCTCCACGCTACGCCGTTAACCCCTTTTCTTTCCCATCAAAAGCGAGAAAAAAAAAAACAAAAGAGGGAGGTCCCTTGTCCCCTCCGCGCGATTGTGTTCCACGCGCCTCCTCCCATCACCCGCCGCGGCGCCAACCTTCGCCGTCGCCAATTACTACTTGGTTGGTTGAATTGGGTTTACGATCTCAGCTGTAAATCTTCAATCTTTATGTGGTTTGATCTTTTTTCGAATTAGAAAGTTAAGGCCTTGAAAGTATCAGAATTTTTGGGGTGGATTGGGGTCCTTTTTGTGGTGGGGGCGGGAAGAAGAGTGGGGCTTTGATTATTATGAGTCAAACCCATCACCTTTAGGTATGATACTACCGGTGCTGTTGCATAGGTAGAGGTAAGGTGATGAAGGGTTATGTTTCATGAGAGGGGTTTGTTCTTCTTCTTCTTCTTCTCCTTCTCATTCGTCGTCTAAAGCTGCAAGTCATACTCCAAAAGCAGGGTCCTCTTCCTCCTCCAGTAAGTTAAAGGCTTCCTTGTGGTCGAGCTTCTTTGCTTCTGCTTTTTCTTCGGTGTTTGAGAGCAAGGGAGGAGTTCTTCACACAACAAGCAATGGCTGGACCTCGTCTGTGAAGAAGATTGTTGGTATTGGCGCCATGAGGAGGATCCACGAGCGCGTTCTTGGCACGAACCGGACTGGTCTGTCCGGCTCCACCAGCGACATTTGGCTTCTAGGTGTCTGCTATAAGATTTCACAAGATAGTTCCTCTCCTCCTCCTCCTCCTCCTCCTCCTGTGGATGCTGCTCCTATTGCTGCTACCACCTCTCAGATAGCTGCTTTCACTTCTGATTTTTCGTCCCGTATTTTGATGACTTATCGCAAAGGTTTGTGCTGTCTTCTTTTTTAAAAATTGTAGGTTTAGTTTGGGGTGGTATTACATTTGAGTCTCCATATGCAGGTTTTGATGCTATGGGAGATTCAAAACTGACAAGCGATGGCGGTTGGGGATGCATGCTCCGTAGTAGTCAGATGCTTGTAGCTCAGGTTCCATTTTCTTTTCTTCGGCTTCATTATTGTGGTGGAATTGTTATCATTATGTTTGTCGTTCTGTACGAATTGATAAAGTCTTGCTTCTACATTTGCAGGCATTGCTTTTTCATAGATTGAAAAGATGTTGGAGAAGGTCTTCAGCCCATGTAAGATGATTTGGCACAAGTATTTCCACATTTTTCGCATTTTATTGATAATTAGTTGAACTTTTCATCGTGTGGAGAAGTCAAGAATTACATTCTCGGTCTAGTTAGCATATTCATCTTGGTCTTTTCTTAATCAAATATGCAGCCTCTGGATCCGGAATATGTTGAAATCTTGCACCTTTTTGGTGATTCTGAGGCTTCAAGTTTCTCTATCCACAATCTTCTTCAAGCTGGAAGGTCCTATGGCCTTGCAGCTGGGTCATGGGTAGGCCCATATGCAATGTGCCGCACTTGGGAAGCTCTAGCCCGCAGTGAGAGAGAGGGAGCTGGCATTGAGTACCAATCACTTCCACTTGCTGTTTACGTTGTTTCTGGCGATGAAGATGGAGAGCGAGGTGGTGCTCCTGTTGTTTGTACTGAAGATGCCTCTAAACGTTGTTTAGAGTTTTCTAAAGGTCAAGCAGATTGGACCCCAATTCTCCTATTGGTTCCTTTGGTTCTTGGGCTCGACAAAGTAAATCCCAGGTTTGTAATGATTCTCTGGATTTTATTCTTGCTTTCTAATCTTGGCTGCTTCTTGTGAGAAGTCAATTGAAGCAATTAGTTTTATGCAATTTGTATAGGAGGGACCAAGAGTTATCTTGCTGCGTTTGTAGTTGCTCTGGTTTGCTAGTATTCTCTCTTTGCACAACAATGAGTGCATTTTGATTTACAAGCCAATGAGTGTAAATAATTTAGGATTGCTCACGACTAGATATTTTTGGGAAATTGATTTGCGTTCTTAAACTTACTGCTTTATCGTTTACTTTTATGTCCCATTTAATGATCAGTGGCTTGGGAACCTTTGGTATACCACTGAGCTTTTATGAACCAGAAGTAGTAACAGCCTCATTTGTTGTCAGGTATATTCCATCTCTGCAGGCAACATTCACGTTTCCCCAAAGCCTTGGGATTTTGGGTGGGAAACCTGGATCCTCATTTTATATTATTGGTGTGCAAGATGATGATGTTCTTTACCTTGATCCGCATGAAGTTCAGCCTGTAAGCATAGTTTAATTACATGGATTCTTCAATGTCTATGATTTACCAACTTTTTTGGTTTTTATCTTGTTGACCATAGTTCCTTCTGTAGATATTACAAGTGCTTTTCTGCTAAATATTTTCATTTTTTTTTTTCTTCTAGAATGCTGGAATGTTTTAGATGTTGCATTTGAATACATTGTAGCCCTCAAGTTAACCAAGATGATAGAGTCCTGCTCCTTAGTTTCAAAAGCGAGAAATTTGTGCCATTCCTATGTCAATCGTGTAGGTGTGAGCTGAGATCTAGAAATCATTTGTGATCTAGTTGTTGCTGTCTCTAATAGATTGGAGTTGTCTATATTTTTGTTGAAACTGAAGGAATCCGTGATATTATGTGGGATAAGCATTCAATCAAATCTTAAGATTCTGCACAGACCTAAGCCATCTCTCAGTGGGGCTTTCCCTAGCATTAGGAGCACAAAAAATACTCATAAAATAAGTCATGAAAAATATGTGGACCTCTTTTTGGATCTCTCTTTTATCATTCTTCAGGCATAAAATAAGTCTTAGTTCAGGCAGCTGGACGTGAGGGGAGTAAGACTTTTAACCTCAAACTATTTGTCCTGTCTGTCAGTTGGTCTGGTTTTCCAATGACGCAGATTCTTTTTCAGGAAATTCTTGGCACTCCATTGGCAATGAGATTTGAGAAAAATGATAGAAACTTCAAATCTTATTCCTGTCATCTTTTGTTGATGGTTCTAATGATTTAGACTCGTTTTGCTTGTTATTCGAAGTGATCATGCATATGAAAACTCCCTATTCTGAGGCATTGTTGACAATAGTAAAGGGAAAGTTTATGATGCTATGGAATGACTACTCTGATCCGTCAAGTACTGTAGGTTTGACATTTATTAGGCAGGGGCAACTTAGTTCATCAACCATCAAAGATGAGAACCCTTGCCACATTTAGTTAGACTTTTCTTTTCACGAACTATAGGGACAACATAATCAACATGGGATTCGGCTTATGGTCTGGAGAGCTCTTGTTTCCCTGGTTCATTGCCTCTCATTTGCTATTCCTTGTATACTTCCATTAAATCTCCAACTTGCTGATTTATGTAGGCTTCTTACTTGAAATAATTATGTTCCCACAGCAATTAAAAGTCTTGTTTTACATGCTATTTCTACATCAGTTTGGGCATTGCTAATATTGACGGACATTTTTTTTCCATGTTTAGACTTGTCTAACTAATGATAGTAATGAGGTTTGTTTCTTCTGTGTCTGTTGGCTTCTCGACTCGTAAGATTAATGAAGAAATATGGTTTGAGAATAATTTTTTTGACCTGTGCTGACAAATTTATTATAATGTTGCCGGGGTGGGTCTTTCTTGATCCTAATCAAGTTCATAACTTTTCCCATCTGTATATGATGCTTGGTTTCCAGGTAGTCAATGTTAAGAGAGATGATTTAGAGGCCGATACTTCATCTTACCACTGCGAGTAAGCTTAGTGACTTCTTTTCTTTTGTTTCTGCCCCTCTAGTACTGCACACTGCTTCAATCGACTGGATATGTTTCTCATCTTTAATAACTTTGTCCAGTGTCCCACGGCGCATTCCCTTGGACTCGATTGATCCATCATTGGCACTAGGATTTTATTGTAGAGACAAAGGTGCGCTGATGGGTTTCCTTTTTTCTAATGATAGTCCATGATTTATCAAATCCTATTTCTGCAAGTCATACACAATATACTTATTTTTATTTCTGCTGGCCAGATGATTTCGATAAGTTCTGTTCACTGGCTACGAAGCTCGCAGATGAATCATGCGGTGCACCATTATTTACAGTGGCCCATTCCCACCAATTATCGAAGCCTATCGGCCATAATAACGGGATGAATGACAGTAGCAGAGTTCAAGGCAAAGAGCCTCTTGGTGTGATTCCTGTCAATGACACAGAGGGCTACTCACAAGATGATGACTGGCAATTGCTATAACTGGACATCATTTTGAGGGAAGGAAACTTGTACATGATTCGACTTGTATCTTTGTAAGCTTCATTCCTTGGGCAGCACTTGTTTTATGGCTCTCCAACCTGCAGTTTAATGGCTTCATGTTTTCCTTGATTATTGATTTGAGGTGATTCATAAATTATAGAAAATTCGTCAAATATGTATGATTCTTTTCTACTTGGTACTGTCAGAAGTTCATTTCAGCTTAAATAGGCAACGGTGCTTGCGTTGAGTTACTGTCGTCTGCCAGCTGAAGGCCAATGACCTTAAAGTCGAGTCCCTTTGAAAATTAACAATAACAATTAATAACAAAAATAATAAAAGTTGAATCTTGTGAAAGACTGGTTGATATACACACATGGGAGGAACACCTCAACAGGAATATAATAAAGAAAAAAGATAACGGCATATATATATAGAGATGCTAATATGATAAATACCGACCAAATTGGTGCTAATATGATAAATAAATAAGGCTCTCATGTTTTATATCTTTCTTTTACATTATCTTTCAAGTTTCAATTCCTGATATTTAATGTCAAAAAATTTGTATTTGTTGACGCAGAGAACATAATCAATGGTTGAAACTATATTTATTTTAGTATAAATTAAAAAAAAACTGCACTTATTTTCTGAAATTATTTTTCAAAATACTAAACGAATGAAATTTATGTTGCTATTTTGTTTGCTACCTTACTATCAATTTTTTCTCGAATAAGAAAAAATGCATAACGTTGCATGTAAGCAGCATACGTGGCAGCAATTTCCCTTTTTACAACGTGGCAGCAGCAACATCAGCATCTGAAATATTCGCATCATATTTGTCTTCTCCTCCTCTTTCCTTTTTTTTTTTTTTTGATTGTTTGAACAGAACACGCATCATCAGTACTAGTACTAACATCGTATTACATCTTCAGTTCACGAACAACTCTGTTTGGATCCAAACTTAATAATACCCTATCCCCCGCCCCCCCGTAATTATCGTCTGTAAACCCCTTAAACACACTTTTTAACTGCTCCTTAATCTCAATTAAAACTCTCTTCTGTATAGAAAATCCTATTCCTTTACTCAAAAACCCACTAAACACCCACACCCCAATTAGGTAAAAGAATCTCTCTCAAGCTAAAACCCTCTTCCTCCTCCTCTTTATTTGCTGTTTAATTGATTACTTGATTGTGAGGCGTGTCTGTGTGTGTGATTAATTAGTACAGTTTGGTATGACCTGACAATTCCTATAGTTGTTAAGGAGGAGCAATCATCCTTCTACTTTCCTTGAATTGGAAGGCTTTTCAATGATCAACGTGATTTTGAAGTCTTCATTTTAAAGACCCCAAAAAAATAAATAAAATTTTCTCTTTATTTATTCTCTCCTGTCTCGGCATTTGGTGAGCCAAGTTTTTGGTGATTTTCTTACTCTCTTTTGGCACTATAAATACCATTCTTGGATCTCTCATTTTCTGTGTGTATCACGAAAAGAGAGTAATTTTGGTCTTCTGGGTTGTTTTTCCTTCGTAGCCAAGCATCAAGTCTCTAAATCTCTCGCCTTGTATATCCCTCTCTCTGTCTCTCTCGCGGTGATCTTCTTCTATTTGATTTGTTTTGTGGATTTTTTGAATTAGCTTGATTGATTTGGTGGGTTGGTGCTAGGTGTTGAGATCTGGGAAATGGCAGCTAACGGTGATCAGCAACAACCAAAGAAGTCACCTCCGTCGCCTTCTCCATTGCGTAATTCCAAGTTTTTTCAGGTAAAGTTTGCTGCTTTGTAGAGTGATCTCAGTGCTCCACCTACTGATGGAAACAAAGCCATTGTCTTTTGTTGGTTTTATAATCTGATTGATACCTTTGGTATCTGTGCCCACAAGCTGTGTGCTTTTGTTAGTCTGGTATTGTTTCTCTGTCAATCATATATTCATGCATGTGCCATGCCTTTGTGTAGTTTTTTGGAACTCGTGGATCTTAGACAGATCTCTAATTCTCTATCTTTTGCTTGATATTTTCAATGGATTTGGCTGATTGTTGCCTTTGGGTATTATACGATGATGAATAAGATTGATGGGTTGAGTAATGTAGTGGGCCTACTGGCTACTGCTCAAACATTTAGTGTGTTTTCTGAACTTGAGAAAATTTAATGCGGGTAGTTGTGTGGGACTGGTGTCGCATCTCGTATTTGCCCCTTATAAACAAAATCTTATGATGAAGTGAAAAGAAGAAGCAACTGCTTTGTTAATGTTTCCATAGAGTTTTGAAAGGTTTCAGTTTTACGGTATAACTGTGTCTTTGTTTGTGCCAGTGGGTCATTGAAGCAGATTGTAAAACTGTTTGCTTGATATATTTATAAAACTTGTTCCAGAGTTGAAGCTCACTTTCCTTTCCTCCACTGAATAAGTAATCTTCAACCTGAAATGTATGTAGAACTGTTGTTATGACTCAAAAAGCTGCAGATCCTCTACACTCTTCATTTACTAATCATCTTTAATTCTCAATGGCAGTCCAACATGAGAATTTTGATTACTGGAGGAGCTGGTTTCATTGGATCTCATCTGGTAGACAAACTCATGGAAAATGAGAAAAATGAGGTTAGCATCTTTGCTTTTCTGATCAAGGCTTTTATACCAGTCAGATGTCTATCTTCCCACAAGATTTATGTGAATGGTACTGTGATTCAGGTAATTGTTGCTGATAACTACTTTACTGGATCAAAAGACAATCTCAGGAAATGGATTGGCCATCCCAGATTTGAGCTTATCCGCCATGGTATGTTTTATGTTTGAAATTTGTAGGTTTGCTATCAATTTTTCATCTTTTAGATTATGCAGCAATGCAACTTTCAAACTTATTCTCCATTTCCTATGATATCTTTGCCAGTTTCGTAGTTTCTTTTGGATGAGTACTAAAAGCCTCTTCTCTTCCTAGATGTAACGGAGCCATTGTTGATCGAGGTGGATCAGATCTACCATCTTGCTTGCCCTGCTTCTCCCATTTTTTACAAGCACAATCCTGTAAAGGTGTGTTGTATAAGTAATTAGTTGCTGATCATTTGTGTGCCACACTATGTGCTTTACCATGTATTTCCATATGTCATTTGATCTATAATATAAGCAGTTTTTCTAACTCAGTAATTGCTCTCTGCTAGTTTCCACACATTGCAATTTGCACATTAAATAATTGGCTTAGACTGTGACACGATATTTGGTATTTGTGCTGTTGTATCTCTGTCTTCTATTTGGTACCTGCAGTTTTTGTTTAAATAGAATCATTACTACCTGCTTAATTATTACTACATGGTGCCCCAATCAAGTGTTATTGAGCTATGATGCATAGAGAGCTCCTGTGTCAGATCATTAATGTTCACATTTTCTACCCTTTTGATTTAAAAGTAAAGTATTTTTAAGTCCACAATTTGAAAGAGTCATGAAAAAATACATTTCTTGAGGATTTCAATTTCTCTCCAGCTAATTTGATTTGATGCTAGGGAAGAAAAGGGTAGGAGTAATGGCATCATGGTTCTCAAACATGCCACCTATTTAGATATATTATGCTTGCATATGCATATTATATAATGATCCTCAAGACTTTCTAACATAGAAGCTTATGATGTCTCAACAGACAATAAAAACAAATGTGATTGGCACACTGAACATGTTGGGTCTTGCCAAGCGAGTTGGAGCAAGGTTAGGGGGTTTGCAGTTTTATATTCATTAACAATGATTGGGTACCTGTTTACTCATTCACAACATTGTTGTGCAGAATTCTGCTTACCTCAACTTCAGAAGTTTATGGCGATCCTCTGGTGCACCCCCAACCTGAGACCTACTGGGGTAACGTTAATCCAATTGGTATGTTCAGCCCTTGATCAAAAGCTAAACCTTTTGCATTTCTATTGTTCTCAAAATACTTTCATCATTTAGTTATGAATCGTTTGAACTAATCCAACTCTATGGAAACATCTGTGTCCTTTGTGCCACTGTACTGTTCTCTTTGCCACAATCGTTGCCAAACATTTACATTCTTTGACGTTGTAGTCTCAGCATCAACTTTATTCTCTTTTAATTATAGGGGTCCGGAGCTGCTATGATGAAGGAAAGCGTGTTGCAGAGACTTTAATGTTTGATTACCATAGGCAGCATGGGATCGGTAATTGTCTCACTTTCTGCAACAAAAGCATGGTTTTCTTTGGCATTACTTTTATAACATTGTATTCTTTATGTTTGACAGAGATTCGTGTTGCAAGAATTTTCAACACATATGGACCACGCATGAACATTGATGACGGACGTGTTGTGAGCAACTTCATAGCTCAAGCACTTCGGTAAGTCATGTTCCTGTATGATAGCATTCATGATGTCACTGTTAGTTGCTGTCCACAACCATTTATCAAAGTACACTTATTCATTGCATACAGGCTTGTATCTGTAGGGTTCCCAGTTTACTACTGTAAACCCTGATGCTTGGTTTCTGATAATCTGTTTTCAGGTCTCATGTTAGTCTCTGTTGTTTTATCTTGATTTTAATAGTTCTTTTTGTTTTTTCCCTCGTTCTGCAGTGGGGAACCATTGACAGTTCAGAAACCTGGAACTCAAACTCGCAGTTTCTGTTATGTCTCTGACATGGTATGAAGTACATGCAACTTCAGTTTCACTTGACGCCCTTACACTTCCATGCCTTATTGTTTGTTTAAATCTTGTCAGGTTGATGGCCTTATCCGACTCATGGAAGGAAAAGATACTGGGCCAATCAATATTGGAAATCCAGGTACCGATGAGAAATAACATATGGTTCTCTAACTCACCACCTACCTAAATGCTATCCGCAGGCAACGAGGAACAGCGGAAGCCCTTTTAGTTTTTATTCGTTTGCCTTTTTTGTTCAAAGATATTCTTCATTAATTACCTTTTGTATTCCTTTTGTAAACTTTCAGGGGAATTTACCATGATTGAACTTGCTGAGACCGTGAAGGAGGTATGTGCCAAACTTTCTCTAGCATAATGTGAAAACGTAGCTTTTTTGCAATAACATCATGTGTTTTTCTGTTTTTAAAAATATCAGAATAATTTGTGACTTTGATTTTCAGCTGCTCTAGTTACCAACATTTGCTTTACTGTGTAGCTTATTAACCCCGAAGTAGAGATAAATATGGTCGAGAACACTCCTGATGATCCACGACAGAGGAAACCGGACATCACGAAGGCAAAGGAAGTGCTAGGATGGGAACCAAAGGTCAAGTTGAGGGATGGCCTTCCCCTTATGGAGGAGGATTTCCGCCTGAGGCTCGGTGTTCCAAAGAAATGAGTCTCCCATTCGTAAGAAGGAACGACATGTGCAGTGTGAAATTTGCTTCGACGATCAAACAGAGTTTCTTATCCTCAATTTTTACCCTGGCCTCTCCTCCAGTTCTTTGTCATATCATAGGAAATAAGTGGTTATAAGTATCTCCTTTTTGCGGTTTTACCCCTTTCATATAGTGTCATCAAAATACAAAGAGACTTGAATTATAATTTAGGCAATCCTCATCGTGCGGTCAACAGAAGCATATTTTTGCATTTTTCAGCTCAGTCTTCGAGACTGGGTTTGCTATCCTGAATTTTTGAAGATTAATACCAATAAATTTACAATTTTTATGAAAGTTTGCTTCGTTAATGTGGTACATGCTGTTGAACAACAATATTTATCTTCATCAGTGCTTGCTCTTGTGATGAGTTTGATGGAATGAGATCTCTCCTTCATATTTGGAAAGTAGTTTACTTGAGAAGAGAACTGTAAAGTGTCTATGTCCCTCCAAGGGATTTTGCTTTGTGGGTTCATTGACAAATGCTCATGAGCTAGCTGGCGATCTGAGTCAAATCGTTTCCATGGTTTCTAACGCCTGCGGGGTTCGGTCGGTTTTTCTTGATGTCGCCGAGAGCTGAAATGAGCTGCTACTCTGCAGACTAGCTCACTTCCCATGGGTTCGGTCGGTTTTTCTTGATGTCGCCGAGAGCTGAAATGAGCTGCTACTCTGCAGACTAGCTCCACGGGAATAGCATTAGAAAAAAAAGAAAAATAAATTAGAGAAAGAAGATAGTGTTAATACTATACTAATATTAGTATTGAAAGCTAAAACAAAATAAGAATACAATGAATGATAAAGAAAAGGTATGAGATACAAATACTAAAAATACAAAAATTAATTGAATAGAAAGAAAAGAAAAAAAGTATAGAGGAACAAAAAAAAAATTATAATAAGATTAGAACGTACTGCAAGCTAAAACAAAGAAGTAAAAGAGAAAATAAATAGAAAAGAAACTGTATCACAAACAGATGCAGACCTGTATTTATATTAGTTCTTTAGGAATTTTTAAAAATATAATAAAAATCTGATAAAGGAAAAAAAAACATATATAATACCAATCTCTTAAACAAAAAGAGTTTTATCATTGTCATAATTGATTAGAAACTCTTGAATAATTACGTTTATCATTATAGCCAATTAGTAGATTAATGGAAAAAAATAAATATATAATACCAAGCTCTGCCTGCGAATTTTTTTTTGAACAATTTGGGTGTGACTGGAATTTTTTTTTTTTTTTTGGTCGAAACCGGGATTATAGTATATTGATAAAAACTCAGAATATGCTACAGAGTATAAAATGATGGGAACCTAGCCCATGAGAAGTTTGTCCTCCACTAACAAGTCAGCTATATCATCTGGAGGAGAAGGGAGAATGACTAGCTCATTACAGGAAGCATGTGCCACGTTAGCTAAAAAGCTAGCTGCTTTGTTGGCGCTGGTGTTTACAAAGGAGAGCATCCAGTTCTTATGTGTCTGCAGCAAGGATCTTATATCCTCTGCCAACTCTTGGAACTCACCCTCCCAAATTACATCATCATTAATCCACTGCACAGCCGCCATAGCATCGGTTTCCAATACTACTAAATGGGCTTCCAATCTCACGGCCAATTGACATCCTTGCCAAATCGCCATTAATTCTGCTTTGGACACAGAGATCCCATGCACCTTATCCGTGTATCCTGAGATCCACTCGCCATGCCAATTCCTGCAGATACCCCCCAGACCAGCCGCCTGCCCGGGGATCAAACATTGGCAAGCCACATTTATTTTCCAATAACCACACATGGGCAGGGTCCATTTTTGCAGTAAGTAATCAATGGATCTCCATTTTTTCCAGCCTCCGCCTGGCGCCTCAAGGGTTGCATGGAATTTTTTTTAAAAGAGTATAATTAAGATCAGGTCATTAGTTTAATGGAAAAAAGAAACGAATCTCTGGGTGTGAATTTTGTTTTGAACAATTTAGGTGTGATTGGAATTACGATTACACTCAACCAAACGGGCAACGTAAGATCAAGTTATCAGTTTAATAGAATAAAAAAACAATCGAGATGCAACATGCCAGAGATGTTCATAGCAAAAGTATGCAAATGCAATCATGGCGTTTTTTTTAATGCAATTATAAGATTTTCTTTTTGGGAATGCATTCATGGCGTTTTTTTAATGCAATTATAAGGTTTTTTTTTTAACGTTGTGAATAGTAATTGGAAGGAAAATGACCATAAGCAATTAACTTACTCTTTTTTTTTCCTACATTCACGCCTG
Organism: Turnera subulata; assembly: GCA_028386065.3. Lineage (NCBI taxonomy): Eukaryota > Viridiplantae > Streptophyta > Magnoliopsida > Malpighiales > Passifloraceae > Turnera > Turnera subulata. The sequence continues at coordinate 151,776 of JAKUCV010004695.1, forward strand.
CCATGTTGATTTTTTCCTATACATTGAGAATAGTATTTGGATTGGAATTCTTTTTAAAACAGTATAATAGAATAGGTTAATTAGATGGTATAGGATAATCAGATAATCAGATGGTATAGGATAATTATAATTGTGAATGTATAAGGGTGAAATGTTATTCATATCTTGATATCGTAGTTTGGACGTAATGGAGGAATCAGATTTAGATTAATAAAATCATTAATTATTTTAAGTGATAATTATGTTAATCAGATGGTATAGGATAATTATAATTGTGAATGTATAAGGGTGAAAGGTTATTCATATCTTGAATACCGTAATTTGGACGAAATGAACGAATCAGATTTAGATTAATATAATCATTAATTATTTTAAGTGATAATTATGTTTTCATCATGGCTAATCAAACTACACCTACAATCCTCTACATGACAATAAAAAAAGACCCCAAAACCTTCACATGTCAATAAAGCAAGCCTTCAAAAATTCTATGTGTCAAAACCTAGTGAGGGATACAGCTTTAAATATATATAATAGATATAATAGATTTATCGAGTTTGTGCGAGTGGAGTTGCGGGTGGGGGTGCCTGGGCTATCAATGGGCTTCTGATTTTGGGCCATTTCCTCGACACGGATCTGTTTTTTTTTTTTCCCCTCTTTTTGACATCCTCGGTGGACTCACTATACAAAGATTCCAAACCCCCTACTACGCTACCAGCTTGCCCGCCAAGTTTACGACGTGGCCATCGCATGCACGCGGTCCACCGTAGGCTCGCTGTAGCAGCGGGGCAACTGATTGGCCAGAGTGGAAACAAGTCAAACTAGGTGGTCAAACAACGACGACCTCAATACAAGCTTAGGTAGACTCGACCGTGTCAAATCATATCACGCTGTACGTGGCGGGAGAGAGAACAAAACAGGTCACCCCTCCTCCAATAGTAGGACTGGGGGGAGTAATTTTTGCTTTGTCCCCCATTCTGCTCACACAAGCCAAGCAGCCATAAAAAAAAAAAAGAGCAGGGGAGAGCGTGCGTGAGTGAGGGAGGGAGGGTTTTAGTTGTGAGGCCATCACCTCAACTTCGTCTACTCAAAAACCAAGAACACAAAAAAAATCTGTGCAATCCAAACCAAATCAGCCATTGAATTGACGCCCAAAACGAACAAACCAAAAACCGATGGCTTCACGCCACTCCATAGACTCGTGCTTATTCCAGCTCCACTCCTGGAAACCTTTCCGCATGCATCCAACCCGCACCAGACCAACCCGACCCGCCCCCCCCAACCTTTCCGCTCCTCTCCCCCGGAGTTCGGGTACGGGGATGAGATCGATGAGGAGGAGGAGGATAATGCGAGATTGTTGTTTTGGGCCGACTCGTTTTGGAGGTATTATTATTGTACTAACATTATTAATCCCGTAGTGTTGGTTCTTTTAAGTTTGAAGTGAATTTTTGCTGTCTTGTTTTGGCTGGAGGGTGGTTCTTACTTCTTAGTACTGCTGTTTCTGTGAATGTTTTACTTGCACCAGATACAGATGTTAAAATGGAGATGGTAGGAGAGAACACATTCTCCGACCAGAAGGCTCACCACCACAGATGCCCTCGAAAAAGCATGATTTAAGAATGGTTGATGCATCTTGATAACCAGGATGTAAAATATGAGGAGCATGTCCCTGCTTCTGCTACCTAGTTCAATATATGGTATTTTTGTCAGCTCAGTGTTCTCGCCTGTTTAGATGGATTTGCTCCTTATTTCTATTACCCTCTTGGCAGCATCTAATGGGTACTTCCTCAAGGATTTTGGATATGGATTACTTCTGATATGGTGTTGTGAAATGTACATAGTTTTTTATTTTCTTTTGAATGTTTGTGTGCGGCTTACATTCAAACGAAAAACATTTTGTTGTACTTCTAAGCTAATGTACTTCAAACTTACTTGACATGGTAATTTATTTCTTGCCTTCATTCTTCACTTTCGCAGCTTATCTTACTTTGGGTCAACATTCCTTCATTTTCCAGCCAATTTTTTTGAGGATGAACTAGCAAAATAACATGAGAGCTTCTCAAGGACCAGGGGATGGGATTGTTCTAGCTTCATTTAACACTAATTTCAACATGACAAACGCGGTTTTGAAACGCTAGTTTCCTGGGAATTCTGATTTTTGTTGATGAAGAATTGAACAGCATATTCATGATTTGAACAGCATTATGTAGGCTAGACAAGTTGTTCAGTGATGGTGCAGAGCAACTACTTGGCTGAAATTATTAACATGGAAAAAGAGGCAAAGATTTCAGATATTGTTATCTGCTTTTGCTCCCATTTCGCTCGCCGCTACTACAATCGCTTTTGCTTTCTTTTCCTCTGACCGAGATCTTTGGAGATGATTCCGTCCTACAATTTGGAGGAGGAACGTTAGGCCACCCTTGGGGAAATGCACCAGGTGCTGTCGCTAATCGAGTAGCTCTAGAAGCATGTGTAAAGGCTCGTAATGAGGGATGTGATCAATGCAGTCAATTATGTCTCTCCTAGAAGTTGGTTAGCTACCTCTCATTTTGTTCTCGGATTCTTCCTATTCGTAGGTCATTTATGACATGCGGGAAGGGCTCGTGCAGCTGCAGCAGGATTTGAAAAAGGAATTGATCGGAGACCCTTTTTTTCATATTTTGCATTTCTTAATAATATATGGACTTTTCCCAAAATGAACTTGTATGCAGCAGGAGCAGCCCCCTCCTCATAACATTGAGCGCACGTGCATCCCTGAGTTGAACAGAAGTAATTCTTTTGATGAATAATGAACTTCTCAGGCTTTGATGTCATGAAGAAATTTGACAGGAAACCTCACATGACCTCCGAGGCTGAATCAAGTGGTTCCTGGAAGAGGCATTTCAAGCAGTCGAGGGAAGGCGAATTGCTAACCAAAGTTCAAATCTAAGATATTTGGCAGCTCAGGTGATCATCCTTCAATATCCCATTATTCAAGGAAGAGTATTTATCCCAAGTATACTAAACTGGAATTTGAGCAAAATAAAGGTGTCCTTGTGTCAAGTAAAAAGCCATTTACATCAGCATTCTCCAACTAGAGGATCACTTCTTCGGCTGGTAAAGTGATTTAATACGTTCATGTGGGTTAAACCATTAATTTAAGAGAATCATGTGAAATGCAGCGTAAGAGGATATAAATGGTATGGTTAGGCAAAAGCTAATGTATTGAACAACCAAAAGCGTCAAAATTAATTTGTCACCATCACCCACTACTGCCGACTATATTGCGTTGTCTAATGATTTCATTCTCACTCAATCATAGAAAAGAACATATATGGAAACCTGGCTAAAATGTTAAATATCATCAGAGTATAAGACAGATTCTAGCTGTAACCTTCAACGTCAGTTGTATAAAAATTGGCCGGAGCCAAACTTTTTGGAGGTTAAAATTAATGTGCGCATTAAGCTTTCATGCTACTTAAACATATGAATCTTGTATTTCAGCGACTCAGTTTGTTATATAACTAATATTTGTTTGTATAATGTATTTCTTTGTCCATCGTGGAAAAGGAAATAAACATATTTCTGTCAAAAATTTGAGATGTATATTGGGTGTGATATTTTGAGGTTTTTATCTTTCTTCTTGCCAAATTTGAAAACTCTTCACAATTAAGCTTCAAATCCTAGAAAATTAATTAAAAATGATATACGATATGACAAAAATAGTCTATTTTATTCGAGTCATAAAAAAAGTTGTTCTTTTTTTTGGAAGCTGCCTGTAGCCTAAGCAAAAGATTAAGGCGTTTTCGAAATTGTACGGGGATCCGTGCGTAAAAATTCCACCGAGAGTACGAGCCGTAGATTTTTCCCATCTACGGCTGGCAGCCAAAACATAACATTTCTCACGCGGATAGACCTTCCTAGCCGTTGATAAGCCTCTAATCCAACGATCAAAATCCCACCCCGCTAAAACACACGAAACACACAGGCCCCCCCTCCTTTTCAAATCTCCCAAATCCACACCATAAATAAACCCCAAAATCGCCCCAACCACTTCCACGCCAAGAAAAACACACCTAAACTCCTCCAAATCGCAGAAATCTCTCACACCAGAGCCAAAAGAAGAAGATGTCGGGCCGTGGAAAGGGAGGCAAGGGGTTGGGAAAGGGAGGGGCCAAGCGCCACCGCAAGGTCCTCCGCGACAACATCCAGGGCATCACCAAGCCCGCCATCCGCCGCCTGGCCCGCCGTGGAGGCGTCAAGAGGATCAGCGGCCTCATCTACGAGGAGACCCGCGGGGTGCTCAAGATCTTCCTGGAGAACGTCATCCGCGACGCCGTGACCTACACCGAGCACGCCAGGAGGAAGACCGTCACCGCCATGGATGTGGTGTATGCGCTGAAGAGGCAGGGCAGGACTCTCTACGGGTTCGGCGGTTAGGGTTTGAGTAGCTTGATTTGGGGATTGGATCTGGTTTCTAGTGTTTTTCTCTTTTTTTTTTTCCTTCTTTTGACTTGTAGGGGTTGTAATGTTACTATTACTTACCGGTAATGGATATCAGTTCTTAGGTGTTAATTTTCCAGAGTGTTTTTTTAGTCTTCATATTGTAATTTATGTGGATTTGGTATCAAATTAGCTCTTCCATATTTTCTAGTTTGTCTACTCCAGAATTCCGTTATTATTTGCGACGACTCTTATGTCACAGGCACAGTGCACATACACACACAAAACTCATTATTTGGAATGACTCTTATAATATCTCGAGACATTTTATTTAAGGCACACAAGCCAATAAACATTAGTTACTTTATTAAATATGTAGTTGAGACTTCATTAAACTCTATAATATTTTGTTCATATCATATTATCCATAATCACATGGTGTTAGTTTTGCGACCCATAAAAATCACATGATGGTAGTTGGGTAGGAAAGTTTTATTATTGGGGTAATTACAGCTATGAATGCAGCAACAAAATCAATTATATTGAACGATTTTGGAGATGGCAAAAGTTACCCTTAGTAGAATTCGTGGGGTTTCACATTGGTGAGAAAGGGATACGCCATTGTTGACCGTGGAAAGGGGGACAGGAGAAGTATGACACAATCCGTCACATGAAGTCCGGAGAAAAGAATTGACGACTTTTTTATCTTCCATTTAGTAGTGTACTGATATATTTAAATTTTGTTTTTTTTTTGTCATTTCTTTTTTTTTGAACGGTTATTTCAAATAAATACAATTTCACAAAAATAGGACTTCAAATCTATTTTGCCCGCCACTCCAACTTCTCTTCTCCCAAATTTAATTGTCATCGCCACTATTGATGTATTAGTCTCCTTATCAGTGACAACTCACTTGCCAATCTCGTCGCCAACAGATGCCCATCCGCGCACTACCTGTCGTAGTGACCACTACTGGCCTCATCCAAACAACTGATATGTCTACCACGATGCATATTACTTCCAAGAGGTCAAAAATCTATTGAGATTATATGGCTTATATTCGTTAGATTTTTAATGTGCCACTTTTTGCAATTGCATTCAAATTTTAGTTGCTTAGGTTTGGGGAATTATGAAGACCAATTTTGTGTGAGCACTTTGATTATTAACAACAAAAAATACCTCAACCATAGACTCATATACCATTAGACCTGGCAAAACGGGTATTGACATGACAACCCGACACGAACCCGACATGAAATTAGCAGGTATAGGTCAGAGATTTTTAACCCGTTTAGTTAAATAGGTTGACCCGACACGACACGAAACTTAGCAGGTCAGGTCGCGGGTTGACCCGCCAACCCGATGGGTACCTGTTTATGATCCAATTATATTTAGAGTATAGAGATTTTACTAATTTAATATAAGAATTACTTAATATTTGAGGCCAAAGTTATTAAAATTATCAAAAAAAATTCTATAAATGCTTCAAAATGTTATTATATTATGATTTTATAATTTATAATTTTATTTAATATATGAGAAAATCTAATTATATGCCTATTTGCTTAAAAAATACAACAATTTATGCAAAATAGAAAAATTTTAAATTGATTTTTTGGCTTGTTAGACTTAATAGGTAACCCGCGGGTCAACCCGAATCCGACACGATAATAAACGGGTTGGACACGACACGACACGATTATTAAATGGGTCGGGTTGGGTTGGAGTTTTGAAACCCGTTTACCTGTTCAACCCGACACGAACCCGACACGACAACACGAACTGCCAAGTCTATATACCATAACCAAATGTGCAATCCAAGTTCCGAACCGGATGGATAATAAAAAAATAAAAATATTTAAAATAAATAATTTGATTGTGGATGGAGATCACAAAGATGGGCCTGAATTCCTCCGTAACATAGAATGGGAATAAAGATGAAGAGAAAAATATTTTTAAACAGCATGGGTGGGGTAGAGATTCCTCTACCCACAAGATCTCTGACCGTTGTTGCCATCCCTAAGACAATTATTTTTTTTGTCCAAAAAATAGATGGTTTTATATCAAACTAAAGTGGAGGGATGAAGCCTCTCCACATCATAATACACCGAGTACATACAGACATAATTACTTAAACCTAAACATAAGACTAATAAAGTTCCCATATCATACAGATAAAACTTGATGAAAATCGACAAACAAAGGGCTAATCCGAGAGATTAGGTAGTCGTCCCCAAAAGCTGGAGAGTTCTACAATAACGACAGAATACACCACCATACCAAGTTACTAGAATATCAACAAACTCCCTGTAGTACTAACCAACTAAATAACCAATTTCAAGTTCAAACCTGCACAAGAAAAGGACTAAAACCATATTCAACAAACAAGTGCATAAACAAAAATAACCACAACAAGAAATTGCCCACAAAGTCAACAGAGATTATTGTGCGTGGCAGCCAAAGGCCTTCATCCACGAGCCCACAAAAATTAGCCATAAGTAAAAGACCACATCTTGCATAACAAACTCGGACACATAGAGGACTGGGTGGAGAAAGGGCTTGACGAAGATAAGCAGCATTTAAAGCTTCCAAAAACGAGGTCGTAGGAACCTACCACTGGTTCCCTTCCCTTCGTGTCCCAACCGTCACATAACGGGCCTTGCCGAAGCCTTCAATGGCTCGGCCTCGACCTTGGTGTGCACATCATCGCCCTCAACAACCAAATCAACCATCACCCTCACACGTATCGAGAGGTACAAAAGAAACTACTCCATAAGGCTCCGTTTGGTTTGGGGGTTGGGCGGGGTAGGGTTTGGGTTCCAAACCCCAAACCCCAAGGTTGGGGTTGGGTTTTAAACCCAGGCCATGCTGTTTGGTTTGAGGGTTGGATTTCAATATGGGTTTGGGCTGAGTTTCAAAATTGGTGTTTGGTTGGAGGGTTGGGTTTAGATTGGGTTTAATAATTTGACTAGATTGCCCTTAATACAGTAGAATGAAATTCTAAGTATAAAAATACATTTTTCTCGAAACATACATGTAAATTTATATTTGATTCATAAAAACACGTTTTTTTCCGAGTGATAACGTGCAAATATATATAATTCTGAATTTTTTATATTAGTTTTTTCTTTTGTTTTTTCAAAAGTGAAATTTTTTTTTTTGAATCAGTCATATTCATATTAATACTTGATACGCTCTTTATTTAATTTATCACATTGTTTTATATTACTCCTGATAACATTCATGGTTTATCTCACATATTGTCAATCCACCAAAGGTTAAAACATCTAGTACATAGATATTGTCCGTAAAAAATACAAAAGACAAGTTCGATATTGTCATCACCACATTGTCATCAAATAGTACTACCTTCAACATTTAACATCCACGACAACATATAAATTACACATTGTTGACCCATTTCGTAAGGATCATGGCCATGAAGAAACCAATAAAAATACCAATAACAACATAGCGTGTTGGAGCAACAACTGCCTGGTTGGCGGGCGGGAAGGTTCTTGCACGATCCCTTTGCTCGGCAATGGGCTCCATAATAGCATATTCGGTAGCAGAATTACTTTGCTCGGCTCCGGCTTTTTCAAAGTGTTCGCGAGCCCACCTCTCCTCACTCATCACATAAGCAACCTTTGCTTCGTCGTACGTTTTGTAGCCTTTGAATGTGGCATTCGGGTACCCATCTACGGCCAATTTAACCGATGGCCAATCGTCATATATGCCATTACGACGCCCGTTGAATACCACATAAAAATTGTACTTTCCCATGGCACAACACCTACAAAGAAAACACAAAATATCCAAATTATTCGACCATCAAGCAAGGAAAAATAATCCACAATTCCATACACAACCATCAACCAAGAAAAAGTCATACACAACCAAGAAGCAAGAAAAAGTCACTCACAATTCCATACACATCCATGAAAGATAGCAAAAGTCATCCACAATTCCATACACAACCATAGAGCTAGCAAAAGTCATCCATAATTCCATACACAACCATCAAACGTAGCTAACAAGTACTAAATTAAGACAATGACCGAAATGCATAATGAAAGAGTTCAATGACAGAAATGCATAATGACACAAGCCCATCTCCATCCTACTACACCATCTTCGCCAACTTAGCAGCCAAACGCACTTTTTTACTCTCGCTTACTGCCCAGAACACATCAATATACTCGGGATATTTAGGCAAGTTGAATATGGCATCTACCACATCGTCGTCTGGCACACCAATGCGTACCATCTCAGCTTCTATCCTTGCATATTCAGCCTGGTTTTCCGGGTCGGTGATCCTCTTCCTCTTCGAGAGCACATCAAACAATTTTTCATTCTGCCCTCTGTCAAACTCCATACGCGCCTCCATGGTCCCAGCACATTTTGTAAATGCATCCTCATCCTTCACCTTCTTCTTTCCTTTTTGAATTGCATCACCTGCAGTATCTCCAGGGGCAGCATCTCCTACAGCAGCAGTGGTTCCGGCAGTGGAACCCTCGGTCATTCCATCAGTTGCACGACTTGTGCTTTGAACACCACCAGCAGCTGCCTGTGCTTTTTTCTTATGAAGATCACCAACATCAGCCCTCGCATCACCAATGGCATGATCTTTTCCATAGATCTCCACCAACTTGTAATATTCAGGAAATGGCTCACCAATGTTGTACTTGTGACGTGGGTGTTGCTACAATTTAAGCCAAAAAATTCTGTCACACATAATGGCTAGTTGAAATGCTAATGTGATACGGATCTTGAAATCCAAAAAGATTGCTAACCTTATTCCACTTTTCTGCCACATCCGAGCTGTCAACCTCAACACACATTTTCCGATCATTCCACCCGAATCCGCTTTAGCTAAGCATCTCATGGCATGCCATGTACTTGTCTCTCAAAATCCTGAGCTTACTCCTTATGTTCTCATTGGTATAAGTACGATGAGGCAGCCTTGCCTTCAACTTATTCCTTATCAAAGTGTTAGAGCCAGATCTAAATTGCCCCGCATCAGCCATGTGACCATCCACAACCATCTCTTGCATGACAATTATTAAGGCATCTACATCCTCACGAGTCCAAACTGCACGAGGCTTCGATGATTTGGATCCGGACTTGTCCCCAGACTCAGCTACAACCTCGGCTACATCCTCCTCTACATGCATGTCTTCGCCCGCAATCTCTTCCACTTCACTCATCCTACTACACTCAATATGGAATTTCATAGTGAACCTCACAAATTTTTAACAAGTGTAACGAAGGTTGTACTCAAATATAATGTCAATAAATATGTCATTAACCAATATAAATATAGTGTCAACATACAAATGCAGTACAATATGAAGAACCAAGAAAAAACAATGTCAAGGTACAAATGCAATACAATATTATAAATGGAACGCAATACATTTCAGCATTTATTAGGGCATGCAGTTTTGGAAAAGAAAACACTCTTTAAAGGCAAATCTGAAATAGGTAAGTTGGAGACAAGTTCACACAATCTGAACATGGGAAGCCCTCCATTCATTGAACATCTCTATTGCTAAGTCATCCCTCCAATTAGACCATTCATCGGTACTTTCCACACACTCAATGACTTCAGCTTCTGCAATATCATCCTCATTACCAGATGTCAATTCAGCTGCACTTTCTTCCATTTCTGCAGGGTCTACTGCCATTGTTTTCCTAATAAAGTTATGCAGTAGTGCACAAACTGCAATGATCTCCACTTGGGTCTCAATGCCATAAAATGATGGGCTCCTCAAAATTGCCCACCGTTTCTTAAAAATGCCAAATGCACGCTCAACAACATTCCTGGCACTAGCATGTTTAAGGTTGAAGTATTCTTCATGATTGGCCGGTGCCCTGTGACCAGTTGCTACCTACTCTTTCAGATGGTAGCGAACACCTCTATATGGGGCAAGAAATCCATTCCCATTTGTGTACCCAGCATCAACTAGATAATAATTCTCTGGAAAAAATTATGCATGCACATAGAGAGTCAAAATTTACTGAGTATTATTTCAGTTATCTACATTATATATACAACTAAAATTGTACATACCCACAGGAACTTTTAACCCGTCTGTCTTGGTCACCGCATCACGCAACACCCTAGAATCTGATGCAGATCCCTCCCAACCTGGGAGTATGCATGTGAAATTCATTTCACGGTTACATACTCCTAACACATTCATAGCAATATGCCCCTTCCTACTGCGGTATCTACGTTTGTCAGCTGCTGGGACAGTGACATCAATATAACAACCATCCAATGCCCCTAGACATCCCTATTGCAAAATTTTACAAAATTTAAGTTGCGCTTAAGTGTAAAATTCTCACCAAATTAAATGTGAGACAGATTCCTAACCAGTACCTTGAACCACTTCCATCTTGGATCCGTACAATCATTGGGTACAGGGCTCTGGCTTAACTTCAAAGGCATCCTTAGCCAATATAACTGCCGTCAACACCGCATGCACTTGTCTACTTACAGTCTCACCCGACCTACTAAAAGTTGTCATCTGTGTCCTATTCTTTCCGTGATGTGCTAAAATATGTAACAACATTGCAACTTTTTCCTCTATGGTGACGCTACCTGTTGCCACCAACCCACCCCTAGTTTGGAGGATGTCACATAATTTGGCAAATGCATTTCTATCCATTCGTAGCATCGAAATGCAGTACACGTCATTAGCTTTGGTAATCTTATCTATTGCCTCTTTCCTGGTTTTTAAAGTAGTCGAAATCCTATCATATAACGCCCTCTTATTGGCATACCTACCAATTTTCATGTGATACAACGCCCCAAACATCTCCATTTCCATCTCCCTATTACGATGGTTTTGGTTATTCCACCACCACCATATTACCATGTCCTCTTCCCATTATAACGCCCTCTTATTGGCATACCTACCAATTTTCATGTGATACAACGCCCCAAACATCTCCATTTCCATCTCCCTATTACGATGGTTTTGGTTATTCCACCACCACCATATTACCATGTCCTCTTCCCATTGATCATCCTCTTCCATATCCATGTCAATGATGTCTATTAAAATTAACATTAATTAAATATTGCAATCAGAATATGGACAGCATGAAAATGGACATCATGAAAATGTTATGAGAGCATGTTCAGCACAAAAATGTCAAGAGAGCATGTTCAGCACAATATAGACAGCATGAAAATGGCAACAAGCATTCAGAAGGCAACAAGCAATTGGAAAAATGATACCAACCTTTCAAATGGAGTATGATCAAGAACAAAGAACTTGGATTCAGAAACTTCTCAAAGCCAAAACCTCACTGACAAAATCCGGAAACTCCTCAAAGCCAGAACCTCACTGACAAAATCCATAAGCAAAATATACAATAGTTAAAAGAAGAATAAGAAATGCACAAGAACTCTGAAACTAATTCATACTAATTGTATATGGCAAGGAAGCATCATCTAATATTCTAAAAAATAACCACAAACAGTGGTGCTATTAGTTGATCTCATAGTCAATAAAACACTGGTACCATCTAAGTGCCAAATGATTGATGCCGTATGCCACATAACTGGAAAACATCTAAATGCAGTCAAAAAGCAAGCCAAGATTTCCCCTTGTGTCCCCGCAACTTAAAAATAATAAAATATAACAAATTAAACCATCTCACAGCCATTTCACGTTGAACATGGCAGAGGAACCACACACAGAACTCATAACTCGAAATAAATTCTTTTCAAAGAAGAAGAAAAAAAACAAGGAAAACTACTTACTCCAACAAACTATAACCATCATTAAATTCTTTATAGCATTTGATCATTGGTAATTAGCTAGACAACCGCTTTTGACAGAAAAAGAACAACAGGAGTGGGCTAGACAAAACTGTGGGTGGCTAATGTTACTGCCTAGACAAAGAGCTAGCTTCACTAATTGTAGTATGAGGGGATCTAACCAACCTTACTTGCTATTGAATTCAAATCCAACTCCATCATGTTAACTAGAGCACTTTCCCAAAGCAAACAGGCTGAAAAGTGACAGCCCTACATCTTGCAGACAAATGTGTTCACAGGAGGTAAAGACCACAGATATTCTGTCCTATGGAACATGCATCAGATTGTGTAAGTTGCTCTTAATCAAAAGTAATTCCGTATCATGCCGAGTATTATCAGAACAGACCAAACTAAATGCAATAGAACTTAGCTACTGTGGATGTGCTAATAGGACTCTAGACATAATGATATATATTGCAGAACATAAACAAACTTTAACAAGATAGTAATACTATACAACAAGATAGGAACCATTTTCTCCTAATAAGGCTATATGAACTTTAATGGATCTGTCCCTTCCCCTTTCCAAAGTTACTAGCATTATTCAATTCAAAACCAAAAAAAAGTCATGTCCTTTCTTGTCCCTCATATACCTTGCTATTTGGCAGCTTATCAGTATCCCCACTACCATATAAACTTATAACCCTTTGACCATTTCTTTGACTGTATTATTTATTTAACTATACGGCACTCCATATGTATACATATAAACTTGTTACTGGGATTCTGCACCAATTCGTTCATGATTCTTGGAAGACTACATATATAATTAATCAAAGTTGCTTAATTATTCATGTATTAGGATTCAATTAAGTCAAAGACGTGGCCAGGCTAACATATAATATACACATGCAAGACAGAAAAACAAAATGAAAGAAGAGCAATCACAACACTGTATTGATCCATCAGCAAAATCAAGACCCAATAATTATCAATCTTATCAATGATCAAGACTAATACGGCCATTCGCGTCACCAATCCATAAGCAAAGTCTAAACAAATTATCAATCTTTGAAAAGTTGGGCAACAAGTCACCATCTACAAATTCTCTCACCGAGTTCAATAGAAAGCCAACCCACCATTTTCAATTTACAACAATGAAGATGCAGTACCGTCACTATCGACTGAAAGGACACTCTTGAATGCAAGTTAATCATAACTTCCCCAAAGCCAGTGAAATTAATTGAAGAGAGGAGGACATACCTGTGAACGTGCGTGGGACAATCCCGTAAACCCCAGCCTTCAATTAACCTACAACTACCAAGTATAAGATGAATTAACGACTAATTGCAGCTGAATTGAAATTTTTCCCCAAAATCGAACCTAGGGTTTTAGGTTCAATTTTGGGGATTTCGGATTTCTGTGAGAATAGAAGGAAAAAGATGAGGAGAGAGTGCTGAGAGGGAGGTAATAAGATGATGGGAAGAAGAATTTTCAAAAAAAAAAATGAAGGAAACGGCCTGTGAATCGATCGTCAGAGGATGGGTGTGAAGGATTGTTTCGATACCTGGAGAGGAGACGAGAGGAGAGGAGTGAGGGTATGGCTGCGTCGGGTGAATTAGAAAGGAAATTTGGCTTTTTATTAGGCGGGGATAGTTTGGGAATAATAATTTTTGAGCAGGGACATACTCGTCCACAAAATTCAAACCCCAACCCACCAAACCCGAACCCCAGCTCTCGGCAAGGGTGCAAAATCCCGGGTTTCGGACGCTCAAACCCGCAACCTGGGGTTCCAAAACCAAACCCCAACCCCAACCCGCGGTCCTTTTTGTCCAACCAAACACCGGATTGGGTTTGAAACCCAAACCCTCCCCCCAAAACCCCCAAACCAAACGCAGCCTAAGGAGTAGCAAGAGAGATTTCAGCACCCATGGATAGGACCCATTTCCCTATAACAATCATTGTTTTTATTGACTCAATTTATCAAATAAAGTAGTACTATTTATCTTTATTTTTTTGTCTATTTGGAAAATAAATATATTGTTGTGATATAACAAAAAAAAAAACAGTGGAACACATTAGAGATGAGTAAAAACATAATCCATTTATTCGAGTCATAAAAATAAAAAGTGCTCCTGAGCTTGATATAGAATAAACTATCAACCTTTTTTATTTTTTGATAAAATAGTAATTGTTCAACTTTTACAGGTCGAAAGATACACAGGAGTAACTTGCAGTCAAACGCACGGTCACACTAGTATAAAGGGTGTTTCCAACTTGAAGGGAGAGATCCGTGTGAGAAAAATTCCCATTCCGCTTAACCGTTAGATTGTTCCCATCCACGGCTAGTAGCCAAAAAAACATGATTTCACGCGGATTGGCATTACCAGCCGTCGATAAGCCTTTTAATCCAACGATCGAAAACCCACCCCGCTAAAACTTCCCAAACTACACACATTCCCGGCTCCCCCCAAAAATCAAATCCCCCTCCTCTCCTCCAAATCCCCCAATCCACCCCCATAAATAAACCCTTAAATCCCCATTCACTTCCACGCCAAACAGAAAAAAAACACACATACTCCTCTAAATCGCCTCAAGCACTAGCCGAAGAATATCAGGAGAAGAAGATGTCGGGCCGTGGAAAGGGAGGCAAGGGATTGGGCAAGGGAGGAGCCAAGCGCCACCGCAAGGTCCTCCGCGACAACATCCAGGGCATCACCAAGCCCGCCATCCGCCGCCTGGCTCGCCGTGGAGGCGTCAAGAGGATCAGCGGCCTCATCTACGAGGAGACCCGCGGGGTGCTCAAGATCTTCTTGGAGAACGTCATCCGCGACGCTGTGACCTACACGGAGCACGCCAGGAGGAAGACCGTCACCGCCATGGATGTGGTGTACGCGCTGAAGAGGCAGGGCAGGACTCTCTACGGGTTCGGCGGTTAGGGTTTGTCTCTGGGCCGATTTGGAATTGGATCTGGTTTTTAGTCTTTTTTGTTTGTTAATTTTTTGCTTGTAGGAGCTGCAATGTCATTAGTACTGAATGTCTGTTTATAGTTAATTTCTTTCTGGTGTCTATTTTTTTCCCTAAATTAATCAATCGTCTAAAATGCCCTTATATTTTCTTAAAAGCCACTTTTTTTTCAAATCATTTCATCCTTGATAGTAAATGCCGTTTAAACTTGAGTTTCTAATTCAACTTAATTATTTCATATACTGGAAGTAATGACCCACTAATGATAATGTTTTAATATACATATAGGTGGCCAATTATATGCTTATATGTCACTTCCACGAAATATCTTTGGTATCATCGAAAGCGTTAATAGTTTGTGTTTCCTTTCTCGTTTATTATGATGGTATTATTCGTCATTGGACACTGACTCGTGCGAAGGATATGAATCTGAGAGTTATTTTCATTAGCATCACGTTAAACATGGTTTGCTGGAAATCTTGAAGACAATCAAACTTTATATAATTTTGTTTGGAGAATTTACTAGTAAAGTAGGACCTAAGCGCACACGGTTTTCCTTTTTCTATGCAAAGCAAATGGTTATGCATAATCAGGTGATTAAGAAACGTAGGGGTTATATCATTAAAAATTGAATTGGATAATATAGACTCTGAATCAAGGAAACATAAAAAAGATGAAGATAATGTATGCCCTGTCATTATATCTGTACATATAAAAAGCCTACAGGCTACAATAATGTTTTGCAAGTTGCATTCCTGTTATCGCTGTTACAAGTTGTACACGTTATTTTATTGAGACAGACTTGATTATAAAAAGAAATCAAAGATTAATAATGTCATGTTGTGGGTATAACAAAAATGCAACTTTGAGAGAAATCATTGGTTTTTGCATGACTAAGATGATGATTTGGTAGCTACGATGCGGTTTGGAGGATCGAATGTCTCTATCTCTATTACATTATCTCGACTTTTTGATAATGTCTCCGTCAAGAAACATTTTTGCAAGTTAAATTTTGCCGCTCCTAACAAAACAAAAAGAAAGAAATAAATTGGGGCGGTTCATTTTTCCTTTTTATGACAGTATTTTTTTTTGGTCGAAATTTTCTGAAATTATTACGGCTACGGATTACTGAGAATTACATTTCCCGACAAATAGCGACACCTGTAGTATTCATTTACAACCGTTTACCAGTTTTACTTTTTACCAGAGTATGGGGCTTTCGCGATCCACAACAGCTAACCACCTCCATCCGTCCACGTGTCAGCAGATCGTTCATCCTATATGCTCCACGTGGATTCACTCTTCTTCCCCAAAAAGCTTCAAATTTCACTACCACCAAGCACCAAACTCAACCCCCCACACACACAGCTCACATGACACTCCTGCTTTAGCTGCCCGCTTTTTCTTTTCTTTTTTTTTTTTTCTCCCTATTATCCACTTTATTAACCACCCGCAGATTCTAGATTCTGGTGCAAAACAACAAGACAAAAGGAGAAGGAAAAAAAAAAATTTGGAAAGGAAGGAAGAAACGAAGAGAAGCGTGAGGTATCCAAAGCTAGCTATAGCTAAGCTAGGCTGAATTTCCGCGGCGGGATGGGAGTGCCCAGCGACGACGCCGTTTTGATCCAGAAAGGGAAGAAGCCAGGCGAGCCCCACGTCATCACCGTCAACTGCCCCGACAAGACCGGCCTCGCCTGCGATATCTGCAACATCATCCTCGACTTCGGCCTTTACGTTACTAAAGGAGGTACTCTCTCAAAAAAAAAAAAAAACACCAAAACATCTCTGTTTATCTTATTAATATGTAGAATGTTTTTATCTTATTAGTGTTGTTTTCATTTAATTTGATCAGAATTTTTGTTTTTAATTTATGAACTGGGCTTAATTAATTCGGTTAGATGTATCAACCGACGGGAAGTGGTGCTACATAGTGTTCTGGGTGGTGGCTCAGTACTCTCGCGCCATAATCCGGTGGTCGAATCTGAAGAACCGCCTCCTCTCCGCTTGCCCCTCGGCTTGGTCCGTGTCGTTTTACTTGAACCGGCAACCCTCGCAGACCGGCAGGTCGTCTCCGGTTTATATGTTGAAGTTCTGTAGCCTTGATCGTAAAGGATTACTTCACGGTAATCCTCGTCAATTTATCTCTTTTTTTGGTCGGTCGTAATTTGGTAATTGGTTGTGTTATGCCTTTTGTTAATAGTTGGTTATTTTTTTGGTTGGGGGTGAAGATGTTACTCAGGTGCTTTGTGAGCTTGAGCTTACGATTCAGAAAGTTAAGGTTATGACCACACCGGACGGGAAAGTGCTGGACCTCTTCTTCATCACGGATACTATGTGAGATTCTGTTCTCCTTTGGTGTTCTGGAATTACTGATTTTTTTTTTTCCTTTTCAATTATGTGGGTGTAGTTTTTTTGTGGGATCTTTTTGACTTTTTTGAGTGATATAGTGAGATTCTTACGTACTAAGCTTGATGCCTAGTTGTTTCTGGACCATTGTTTTGTGGTCCTGTTTTGTTGTAAGATTATGAGAGCTTGTCATTAAGCTGACATGGATCCTTGCCCAAGATTTAGTTTCCGCAATTTGCTTCAATTTCTATGAATTGTTTGCACCAATTAGTTTTGTGACTGCGTTTCTAAGTTTCAGTGGCTGGACTGATGACAGCGGTGCTACTATGTTTGTCATTTACCTCAGCTGATGCCTTTCCTAATTTTTCTATGTTTTGTTGTACGGTTTATTGGTATATATTCTAATTTATGGAATTGATATGCTGTACTTGCTAATTGTGTTTGTCATTTTCATTCGATGAACTATGCCTGCCTCGAAGCCATAAACTTGGTTCGCCCCCGACTCTGACAGTGTTACTAAGGTAGCACAAGTAAAGGCAAAAAAAAAAAAAAGGAAACACTGCATTGAAGGTGGTGAACCTCGATAAAAATTGGATTCGAGGATCCATGACAGTGTCATTGAAGAAACAGCCAAAGATGAATATGTTCCCATAGTTAAATTCGATATTTTTGAGAGCTTCTGGAGCTTGAGACAGACCGAGCCTTGTGAATAGCCATCATCTCATTATAATTAGAAAATCCCAAGATGGTGAGAAAAGATAGAAATTGTGGCATTATGATTGCATACAGCATGGCCAATTCCTGCTGATCTAGGCTTACCATATGCAGACCCATCTGTGTCCTCCCATGATGTCTTCCTCATATTCAACCTTGCAAAATTTTGATAGAATAGAACTTTTTAATTGCATGACGCAGCGTATGGCTTTGAAATAAGGTGGTGATTGCTAAGTTGGCACTGGGAAGATAATAAGCAGGAATCTGTTTGATTGGTTTTGAAATAAGGTGGTGATTGCTAAGTTGGCACTGGGAAGATAATAAGCAGGAATCTGTTTGATTCACTTGTTGCTGTCACTGAATCTGGTCTATCAACAGCAGGAAACGGTTTGCTTCATTTGTTGCCATCACTGAATCTGGTCTATCAACAGCAGGAAACAGTTTGCTTTTGTTGCCATTGCTGTATTTTGTCTATCAATCGTGTAATTAGTCATAGTAAAGATTTTGAGTATTCATGGCTTCACTGTGCTGATTATTAGTCTCTATTCCATTAAATCTTTGTCCAGGGACCAGTTACATACTAAGGAAAGGCAGGATGAGATATGTGAACAGCTGCATGCTGTACTAGGTGAATCATGTATCAGTTGTGAACTTCAGTTGGCAGGGCCAGAGTATGAATGTATTCAGGGCATGTCATCTCTTTCCCCTTCGGTAGCTGAAGAATTATTTCATTCTGAAATACTGGATAAGGGTATTCACTCACAAGCTCTAAGCCCAGATATGACGAGATTGAAGAAATCCCATGTAACAGTAGACAATTCTCTTAGTCCAGCTCATACGTTGCTTCAGATACACTGCCTTGATCACAAGGGTCTCCTCTATGACATAATGAGAACTTTGAAAGACTGCAATATTCAGGTATCCATTCTTCAAGCTCATCTAGTGTCTTTTGTTTCTTACATGATTCCTACTGTCAGAGCTACTGTCTAGTGTTGGGTGTTTTTGTGCATTAGCTGTCTTTGGAATGGAACAGACAAAGGGGTGATATATTCCTAGTCATTCCAGGTTCACATATGACTGAAATAGTTACCATTAAAATAAAACTTGGTGAAAAATATCGAGTTTTAGCTCTCCTGTATGGAGATCGATGTTGTCATGGTGGTAAAACGGTGTGAACTATAATGGTGTATAGTTTTTGTTGTGGCTTCATGCTGCTGCTTTACCTAAAAGAAATGGCACGCATCAGAATTGACTCTCCTCTGTAGTGGAAATAAATAATATCTTAGAAGAGAAACAATGCAATGAAATGTTATTAGTCAACTGTCATTAGTTATTGGTAGATGGGGCAGGTAGACGTTTTTCGTCATGTTTAACTTACGCATGGCTAATACGTATTATTAAATGTATTAACCAAAAGTTTTCTAGTGATGATCAAATTGTCTTATCTTCTATTTCTGTGACATTGTATGCGAGACTGTTGCAGCCACATGTGGCGCTGGCGCATTAAGTTTATTGACGTGTTCTTTGCTGGTTCTTCTGATCCAGGTAGCTTATGGTAGGTTCTCGCAAAATCAAAATGGTTACCGTGATTTGGACCTATTTATTCAGCATAAGGACGGCAGGAAGATTGTGGACCCGGAGAAGCAAGACGGGATATGTTGTCGCTTGAAGGCTGAAATGCTTCACCCATTACGCGTGATTATCACAAACAGAGGGCCTGATACCGAGCTGTTGGTCGCTAATCCGGTTGAGTTATCTGGAAAGGGAAGACCGCGAGTGTTCTATGATGTCACACTTTCTCTAAAAGCTCTTGGGATATGCATATTCTCGGTAAGGAATTGCTGCACAAAAGAGAAAGTATTTCAAACATTCATCTAGACACTACAAGTGGTAAAAATAGCTGAAAGATTTCAGGCAGGTGATAAAATATAGCATTTGAGATCGAAATTTGAACAAATCATTTGAGAAACTGATAGAATTGCCTTTCACAAGATGAAATGGATCTTCTTCCTTTTTATCTAACTTCTAAAATATATTGCGTTCGAGTGCATCTAACCATATGGTGTTTTTGCTGTTAGGCCGAGATAGGAAGATATTCAGCCTCAGATCGTGAATGGGAGGTGTACAGATTTCTTTTGGACGAGAACTGCAAATTTCAATTATCGAATATGGTTGCTAGGAATCATATTGTAGATAGAGTTAGAAGAACACTGATGGGCTGGTGAGCTGTTTTTCTTCCCATTTGTACCTTTTCATCCTGTCTTATACTAAACCTTTTGTGCTTCAACAATCTGCAATCCGTTTATACAGCGAGCCGGTTTTCCTCTAGTTCTATCAGATGTTCTTTGTATATATCATGGAGGCGTCGACCCTTTTTTTTTTTTTTTTTTCCTTAGGAGCCGCATAGAGTTTTAGGTCACTGACCAAAAGAATGATACATTTTCTACGATACTTCCTTATTTTAAAAAATCCCGAAGGGTTATGTAAGGCTCCATACTCATGCTTCGAGTTGAATTGTGGTAATGCATCGCCAAAAAAAAACTTATGGTGAAAGGGTTTATGTTCATTAAAAAACTGTTGGGTGATACGAACATGAAACAACTTGTATTTGACGATAGAAAGTTTTAATTTTGGGAACAATAGTACACAATAATGTCCATGAAACCTAGACCTTTATCTCTAGAGTTGCAGTCTTTGTGTACATTCTGGGGTCTAAAAATCCCAGCTCCTGCTTGGTAGGTTGTTCTTTGTAATTGTCTGATTCAGGCTTTTCTAAAGCCTGCTTTACTTCTACATTTTATTCATCTTTGTTAGGATTCTCCTAACCATTTCGTAATGAAATTGATTAATTCTCAAAAAAAAATAATGTCCATGACCGAATAGCTTTCCCTGTAAATGAGCCGATTCTGAATGTATGGAATTCAAGTTTGGGTTGGTAAGAAAAATGTCGAACTCGAATTGCAGTATACTCGACAAAGCTCGACTCCTTCCTTATTTTGACATTTTTGGTTAAGTCTAGTTTAAAATTATACGATAAAACTTGAAATTATCAACTCCAAAATCAGTTTTATGGGTGGCATACAGGTTATGTTGAGGGAGGTTTTCCCTGCTCAATTGAGAATTCGA
Source organism: Turnera subulata (assembly GCA_028386065.3). Classification (NCBI taxonomy): domain Eukaryota; kingdom Viridiplantae; phylum Streptophyta; class Magnoliopsida; order Malpighiales; family Passifloraceae; genus Turnera; species Turnera subulata. Next base: position 173,123 of record JAKUCV010004695.1, read on the forward strand.
TTAAATTTCAGCTTAACAAGTCTGGTACCATCCAACTTAATATGAATTGAGCTTAATAATAAAGTCGAGTTGAGTTATAATTTTGTCGGATCCGATCTTGAACGACTCACGAACAGGGTAGGGCCCTAGGTCCCATACTCCCATCCAAAGTCAAAAGATTAAAAAACAATGGGGCCTCCTAATCCAAACTCAGACAGCACGTGGCGAGGAAACAAGCACCCACGTAACTCCCATACCACTCTCCAGTCTCTCCACGCCACCATAAGAAATGCCTCTCCACCGTACCGACACAAACCGCTGCCGCTGCTTCTTCCACGCGGTCGCCACGTCATCACCACCCTCCCGGTTCTATCCTCTAAAACCAAAAGTGCTAATCATCAGTACATCCTAAAAAGCTTCTCGCTAAAACCAATAATAATCCTACTAATACTAGTACTTTGGTCCATTATTAAAACATTTCATAAAAACGAAGCATTGTCGCCGCATACGTGTCATTTTACGACCAAACACGGGCGATTTCCTTGCAAAAGAAACAAAACAAAACAGTTTTCTAGATTTGATCGAGCAACTTCTCGCGATCTTGTCTGAAGAATAAACGGGGAAGAGACGAACCTTGCCTCGATCGAATTTGGGGTTAGGTTTCTTTTTTCTGATTGTTATTTGTTAGTTGCTCTTTTTTTTTTCTTTTTAATATTCCAAAATCCAAATGGTAGCGGAGGTTTTATTGAATTAAATCAAGAAAAAAAAAAAAAAGAAAAGATGCAAAAAGGTTGTTCCTTTAACCCTCGAAGTTCGGCTTATCTCGACGCCCTCACTCTAGAAATCGAGAAGAAGCTTCAACGGGTGCGTTCTCTCCCTCCCTCTCTCCTCCATGTTAAGAAAATTTGATTTCTTGTTACAAATCAGGAGAAATATGGTTATGGAATTTGTTTTTTTGGGTTTAGTTTGTGTTATTTTCCCGCTACTCATTGAAGCTGGGTGTGTGTATGCTTTGTAAATGTAGCTTATTCCGGATTTTGGTTAACACATGAAAAAGGATTATTGATTTTTTCGCGCGCTAGACAGTTAATTGACCGCTCAAATTCAGAAGTTGTGTTTTTTTTTTTCAATCTCTATTGTCTGCCGATTTTATTGCAATTTCTCTTGCCATCTATGGTTATAGAGTTATTATGTATTGCATTGCTTTCAATGGCATGACTGGTCAAACCCAAAATGTGTTTGCAGGCACTAGCATCTGCCTCGCAGAGGCGCAACTTGTTGCAAGAGTTGTTTGCTGACATAGCATTGGAAGTTGATGACCGTGCCAGAGGTTGGTCCCCTCCAGACCAAGTAGCATTTGTTGTCTGTTTAACTTGTTTACCTTGTTCCCGGTTGTTGAATTGGTGACTGTTAGATTTTGGTTTTAGAAGATACCAGAACAAAAGCTTTGATGCTCCATGATTCTTGTTGTGTTGGCTGTTGTGGGTATTCTGACATGGACATGTATTGATTATCTGAATTAGTTGTGGGGTTTTGCTTACCAGATGTGGCTGTTATACCGCTGTCGTCCTTGTCTCATTCATTGCATTAAAATTGAACAGATATAATTCTCAGCCGAGAAGGAGATGTGATTTCTCCTGCAGAGGATGCTGCTGCTGATCAATTATGCTTTTACGACGTGCTCGCTGAGTATTATGTTAGTGTGCCTGAGAGTGGGAAAAGAATTCTTGATCTGATTGTCCAACTATGGAGCCAGTCGTTTGCATCTCATATTTTTGCTCTTTTGTTCCATAAATGGGTATGCCAACTCCTCCCCGTTGTACTACTTTTGTTCCAGTTGAAAACCACTTGTTAACTTTTGCTTACAGTCGCCATAGAGATGCAGAATTGGGGTGCCCTTTGGGAAGCAATATAGACTTCATGTTTAAAATGTTAACTTGGATTGCTTTGGTATACCAAACTACATTGTGATCAGAAGATTGAGCAAACCATTCGTTGTGAGATGTATTATATTGTATCTGGTAGATCTTATCTCTCCTATTAGTTGTATCTCCCTGAAGTATTTCTTCAGAAAATCATGCGCGCCCACATAATTATGTGTCCAAAGTAGAAGCATCTTGTTTTTATTTCCATCTTATGGTGAATGAGATTGCTGCCAGACATTACTCATCTAACTTTCTCTACTGTACTGGACAAAATTTGGTAGATTTGCAAGATTGAATCAAAAACATTGTAAAGGTGTATAAGTATGGTTCTTAGTAAATTACTGGCCTGCATCTAGGAATATTCTCACCGTACAGCTAAATGAATCCTCTAAAAGGTGTTGCCTCTATCTGCAGCTATTTGAAGCTCACCTGGACAATACCGAAGTACTTTTACGTTACTCTTCTGCTCTTGTCCAAGGTGCAACAAACGTTTTCTGGTATGAATACTGGCAATCTTCTTTCCATTGATGGTGGTTTGGCTGCTATTTTGGAGTACTGATGGCATTTAAAACTACATTCAGCTACCAACTATGATTGAATATTGCTGTATTTTATTAACCATTTGCAGTACTCATTGTGATTGAAGTTCTAGCCTTGCCTGAATGAAAGCGATAGTCTCAAGACCCAAAGTTTATGAACTTCACATTTTATTTATTTGACACTTTGTTCCTTGTGAAACATGTCCTGGCCCCAGTATCAGGTTTGATTTTCTGGGAGAAATCAGTGTTTTGATAGTTTGATGCTCAATTTTCAAAGTTTAAGTGGGCACCATCTAACTTTTATAGATAATGGATTTTGAAAGTTTAGGTATAAATTCCTTAGCTTCAAGTTCCGCTATCTTGTTGAAGTTGCTTCATGTCTTGCATCTTTTAAATTTGTGTGTTGAGAATTAGTTTCTACTCCTAGGATATTGTGAGTTTTTTGGCCTTCACATTCCTTTGCCTTTTCCAAGTGGACTAACATAACTTAGGGTGCATGTTTACCATGGTTATGTTTCATCACCTATTTCTTCTGCTACGAGTATAATGCAGCATTTATTACTTCTGAAATCGTGGTAATGATTCCGCCCAATGTGGCAGCCTGCTTTTTGTTCTTTCACTGCTAAGTGATCCTTGCAGGCAAGGATTGTTTGCGATCAGTTTGTAAATTTCTCTGTTGCAAGAGCAGAGAAAGATAGCTACTGGGTTTAATAAAATTCTATAAGCAATTGGGATAATGTTTTTTACCCTATGGCTTGGAAAAGGTTGACATAATCCTCCTTTCATTGTCATCTTCCATACATTTAGGGGTGCTTATCCAGTTGATATGAAACAAAGATCTTTCTGGTCCAAATCTTAAAAACGGGCCTTATAAACTTTGTCACCACACTCCTTGTGATTGATGGCACTTTTCTGTATATTCCTCTTCCCTTCCATATGTTTAGGATGTAACCCAAACTGCACTTGTTCTTCTTTATTTATTTTCAGGATTGACATCCAAACAAACACAAGGCGTTTCCAAACCCTTTTCCAGGTAATTGCCCTTTCAAAAATGCAATGACATTTTGACAATCAACTGCCTCTTGGTTAATTACCTTTTTTACTGTTCATGTCTACCTTTTTGGCTTACCGTTGTCCTTTGCACTTGCTTCAGTATCTCCTCGAGGAAGTTGCATTGGAACAGACACGATTGACGAAAATTCCAGTGCAGGTTGGGCTCTGATACTACTGTATGAACTGTAGATACATAGTGATTATCTGTATCCCATTTGCATATGGAGTAAAAGTTTCATTGGTCTGCGGGAAAATAAACACTTGCTCATTCCTTGATTTAGGCTCAACGAGAGCTGTTTCTTTTACTTGCAAGGTTCATCCTCTTTTACAACTCAGGTAAACGTTTGTATGGTACAAATTTCATCTTAAACCGCAAATTGTATATTTATACGTGGCACTTTTTTTCCTGCAGCTGACAAGGTTGAAGGATTCTTGAAGCAATTCCCTGTTTTTCCTAATGCCTTTTTGATCGGTAGTCCAGCTGATTTCTTTGTAATTGAACTTGCAGACCAGGTATATACTGGATCTTCAGTATTATTAACAGAATGTCAATTCCTGCTTATGGTGAAAAGTTTTTGCATGTCTAGTATGTAGTTGTGATGCTGAAATTCTTCTGCTGGTGGGACTCTTTCTATTCTCCTCTCTTTTCTGTTTTTTTCTCTTTGCCTTATGGAGAAAAGTTGTGCGTGTTTTGGTGTGTTATTGTGACACTGGACCTCTTTTTATTGGTCAGCTTCAAAAGCTAAAGGTGGAACCAGTTCTACTGCATTACCTCTCACAAATCAAGGTTCTTCAAGGTTGTACTTCCCCAGCTCTGTAAAAATAGCAACACGCCTTATCTTTGTGAAGATTTATTACAGTTGGGGACCGTTCTTGACAAGGTAGTTTAAGCTATTCTGCAGGCATGGAACTGAGAATGACCACAAGTACAAGATTGAAGGCATGCTTGTATAGCTTTACTTCTCCAGGGGGGCCAATGTATCCCACCAGAGCTGTTCGTCATGCTGCCTGGGAGGCATTAGATTTCCTTTTCCCAGTAAGTAGTTCCGGATATCTTGACTGGACCTGTTTATTACATTTGGAATTTGAATGGTTACAATATGCTTGATGTCAAATTTCTCAACCTGAGGAGTGACCTTCATGCTTTAAAGATGTCTCATTCGCATTGGAAACAAAATTCTTTTCAATGCAAGAACTACATATATTTTTGTTGACAATGCTGGAAAAGTTTTGAGAGTAGGAACTGGACAA